>JAVFBX010178955.1:0-14796 GCA_034783855.1 Mopalia kennerleyi
GCTAAGTAAAGACAGCATTATATGTTTGAAACATACTATCCAGAGGGCTAATATTATACGTTTATTTCATGTGCAAGCTCAATGGGTGACAGAAACCACCAACAAATGACAAAACAAGACAACCACAAAATATCAAAAAGACCTGTTTCTGTGAGCTCTAGGGCAACAAGAGGATCCCTCCAAGTGACCGTGTAAGATATCTGCTGTATATCTATACCATAAGGCCATGGAAGTTAAGATCAGGCGGCCACATATCAATTTATTTCACAGACTGAACGGATTACCATTGGTTTTTTTTTTAATTCCATAGTGGCTGCACTAGGGCAAACTAACCACAGAGACCTTACAGATATGTTATTTTTTCCTCCAAAATCATCAATGCATTTATTTACACCTTCCCATATCATTTTAAGCCTATTCTGTCAACAAAATAATGACCCCAAACTGACCTCTTTAAAGCCATGTGTATTAAGTATATTTCTAACAATACGACAGTCTGAGGATCCCATCTTATAGGCCATGTGATAACGTTCTGTAAAAAAACAAAAAAACATTGGATAAGAAGAAATGACAGTAAACATTTACATTTAATTTGAGTCATTTAAAAGTTGTTGTTTTTTATGTTGGGATAACATTTTCTCATAGTTCAACCACAGGCAGGTTATTTATTAGGTTTAATAAAAGCGATACTAAAGGGTATTTCACTTACATATCTATGAAGGCATTGTACTAAATAATTAATAACAGCATTGACATTGCCATAAAAAGTAAAATATTGGAGAATGAAGCTTTGCTTTGCTAGAAAATAGTGTGCCCCCAGTTCTTTGTACAGACTGCAGATCTCTTTATGCTCAAGACATATTGCCCATAAGGTGTGTGACATTTACAGGTAACAGTTGTGGGCCTGAATGAGGGTCATTTTCAAGTGCTCTCACTGTACAGGGGTGACGTGAGTCTGATAACTTTTTTACCTATCTATTTTAAGCATAAAAAAACATGAAATTTTTTGTTTTCTTCAGAATCACATTTGTGTATTTTGCAAAACATGTGAAAAGACAATAACACCTGCCAGAAATGATACAGGTAAAGAAAACTTGGTAAAAGAAACCCTTTGTATATACCTCCGACAGCCTTATAATCAGTTCTCTTTTTGATGACCACTTCACCACGAAACATTATCACAGGAACTTTCTTCCCATATCCAGTCCAGGCTATGTTTGGAGGCTGTTCACTGTAAACAGATTCATACAAAACAGTTTAGGAATTTATGACATTCTCATTGCATATGAAGAGGTTGCTTGAAAACATGTCAGATTGGAGGACAAAGGGTGAGAGACAACAAAGCACCATTTCTCAATCTGTTCAATTCCGTTTCTGAGACCAGTGGGAAAGACAATCTTAAAATCTGGGATGGTTGATGCATTTAGTGTAAACTCATAATGCAGGCCTGTGCCGTAATCTTTTCTGAGAGAATCTTGGAATTGGTCCTCTAAAATTGTGTGAGGTAACCTTACATTTGCTGCTGCTTTGCTAATATTTTCAATACAGAAATGTGCATTTATGACAAATAAAGTAAAATTACTTTATTGTACAAACTTCACTGATGATCGGTTTGACAATTTTTTTCAAAATGAGTAGCTAAATGCTTATTAAGATGAACACTGCAAACAATTTATGAAACCTATAAATCAATCCTCCTAAAATAAGGTTGCATTACTATGGGAATACCCCATTCAGTCTGTTCCCCCCAACAGCACAGGCTGTAGTAGTATAGTTTCAACTGAATTCACAAAAATAGTCTCAATTAATGAATAGGAATTATGAATATAAGATTGATCCTTTAAACTTTTATGATTTTATTTATAGATTACTAGTATTACTCTTGCAAACTTGCATTTCTGCTTCGAGGATCAAACCCTGGAGCCCTCAACTCTATATCAGTTACAAAGTTCTTGCTGCCAAATCAGTTATGTGAATTCAATAAATGGCTGTCATGGTTACGGTTATAACAAGTAACCCAGAAAATAGTTCAGCATTCATGTCATTGTTTTGCTGCACACATGTCAAAGTTTAACCACTGACTGACCTTTCCAGTATGTACACACAGCTCGAGTGTTTAAGCAATGAGAACATATACTACAGACAAGTCAAGACGTCAGATAATTCCCACAAAATTGTACAAAATTCTTAATACTTTCTTAATTTAGTTTTGTCTCTGTAATATTAATACATGTATTAAGCATGTATAAGCTGATTGAAATATAGCAATATCATGCTATCTTTTATATAAAACCTTTTTATAAATGTACATGTCTACACTGTCTTTGTTGTTATTAGGTACATATTCAGTTACCGTATCTGTTTTATCATAAATGTCCTTGTGGTGACTTTGCCACATCTATCATGTTAATCAAAAGATAAATCAAGCTATCGATTCTGTCTATCTCTACATTAAAAATATATGCAGTGCATATTCTTCTTCCCTTAGCTCAGAGATCGCCAGGGCAACAGGAAGCTCATTGCAAAAAACAGTGTGCCTTTTTAAAGGTAATTATAATACTACTATTCTTTATTGAAAATGTTAATCTTTCAAGAACTTGAACCAAGAATTTGCTGTGTTGCTCAATTTAAACTTCTTAAAGTGATTAATATTATGTGGATGTAATATGCATTACACTGTAGTCAGTGTAGTGTAAATTAGTGCTGCATAGTTAGAGCTGTTTGGCTACATGTATAAACTATGACTCACATCTTAAACGGTTGGGGTTAAATGACTCATCTATAGTACTGCATCCTGCCCCAGGCTTTTGCAACTGAATGCACCTTTCAGTATACATTGTGCTAAATACTAGTAAATAGTAATATGTACTATTATAGCAGGTGGTTGTTTTATTTTTTTAAACAAAATTTTATATTATTTTCTCACCATTCTGTCTCTTCTTCCTCGTGTTCAGTTTCATAGTCTGAATCATGTTCACTTCTTTCTCCATCACTTGACTCAGATGGAGTGAGAGAGCCGTCATCCGTCTCATCAGACTTCACAACTTTACTGGCCATGACCACTTTCTGTGGTTACCTTCACTGCTTTACAAGGTGGATCGAAAACTTCTTGATGAGGTTTTGTAGAAAAACTACACACAATAGTTTTCCCCATTAAATTTACACTCTTGAAGAGATTTAAGCAACTGAATCTTGATCCACTTTACATTTCTTATAGAACATAGCAGAGTGATGTACAGTAACACAACAGAACTCTTGAATGTCTTCAGTATAGTAATATCTGAAAAGGGAATGGATGGATAAGCAATTACTCAATTAACAGTACAAAGGAGAAACATAATTTGATAAACACAAGAACTGCAATGACAAATATATACATGTATACATGTACATGTTATTACATTTATAGACATTATAAAGTACACACCTCAACTGAGGCACACCCCTGGAAAAAATGTAAAATTTCTCGCGACCAGTAATTTTCAGGTTAAAAATTTCTCACCAGATTCTATATACGGCGATTATGGTTTGAAAAAAAATCTTAAACATAATGTACTATAAGATTAACTTTTATGTGATAAATTCAACTTTTTTTCGGTTTGACATCAATATTGAAGTGGGTTTTATCAAAAATTATAATAATCAAAATTGAAAAAAAAAATAAAAAATGTTTTTTATTATTTTTTTTTTTTTTAAATTCTCCCCACACGTAGGATTTCACGCGACCCACGGTCACATGATTTTCCAGGCGTGCTGAGGCAGAAAGGGCAGAAGTAAGCATTTATGCAAATTTATTTCTTACGCCATAAAAAAGCAGAAGAGTTCTGCACATGGATGTCTCTTTCATGCTATACGTCATAAATGTAATGCTCAGCCCAAATCAGTTGTGACCATCCTATTGCAGAATGGGAATTTCTTCAAGCAGTAAAAGAACTAAAAAACGGTAAATGTCCTGGTTGTGACGGTTTGCCCTCAGAGTTCTATAAACTTATGTGGAATGATATAAAAGATATAGTGATCGAAAGTCTTACTTATGCATATGACAAAGGGGAACTTTCTGTTGATCAAAAAAGAGGTGTGATAACTCTAATACCTAAAAAGGGGCGTGATCGCACTCGTCTCGGCAACTGGAGACCAATCACGTTATTAAATACAGACTACAAAATAATAGCTAAAGTCCTAGCAAACAGGCTGAAGAGGGTTTTACCCTCCATTATTAATAGTGATCAAACAGGGTTTATGGAAGGCCGTTATATTGGAGAAAATATAAGGCTTATTTATGATATAATAGAACATTCAGAAAGAACCAATGATAATGGATTGGTTATGTTTCTTGACTTCGAGAAGGCGTTTGATAAATTAAACTGTTAAACTGACAAATATTCTTAAATTGTTTGGATTCGGTAACGCCTTGTCAAATGGATTCAGACTCTCCAAAGAAATGTATCTAGGTGTATATTGAATAATTGCTTCTTTTTCAACTTTTTAAAGGTGGAATTAAAGCGGTGTTCGTCAGGGGTGTCCTGTGTCTCCATATCATTATTGCAATAGAGTTACTGGCAATTAAGATAAGAACCAGTGAAAATGTCCAAGGTCTTTTTAAAGATGGTAAACAATTTAAGACATCGATTTATGCGGATGACACTACTTTTTTTCTGTCTAACATCAAATCAGCAGAGCACCTGTTACATATTGTGCAAGAATTTTATAAGTGTTCCGGGTTGAGGATAAATGTAGAAAAATCCCAATTTTTGCTCAATTCATCCAAGGTATTAAATGTGCAGCATCGCCCTTTTATACATTAGGAATATATGTCCACAGCAACGTTGAAGATGCTATCTTAAAAAACTATGAAGAAAAAGTGGAAGAATTGAAAATAATTCTGTCAAAAAAAATAAATATTAGCGTGCAGGGCAAAATACGTCCCTTGCTATGTCTCAATTAATATATCTGTTTTCTGTGCTGCCAACCCCTGGTTGGGTAGTCAAGGAGTCAGGGATACTTGTATTAGACTATCTGTGGGACAGTAAAACACATAAAGTAAAATACAGTGCCATTATTGGTGATTATAAGAGTGGGGGTATTAGAATGTTACATGTCCCTTCAATGGTTAAAGCTGTTAAGGTCTCCTGGATAAAGCGAATTTACATGTCCAGAAAAAGTAGCTGGTGTGCACATTTGATGACCTGTTTTAAAACTATAGACATCAAAGATTTCCTTTAATTACCTTTTTGTAATCGGACATTCCTGTATTTGTACCTCTTTTTTACAAGGCAGTTCTATCTAGCTGGAGTGAGATTATTTGTGATAAAGGCATTCCTGTTGATGTTGAAGTTATAGCTAACCAACTTCATTGGTATAACAAACATGTTGATGTGAATGGTAAATCTATCTATTGGAAAGAATGGTACAGAGCAGGCATTTTGTGCATCAGCTTTTTGATAATACAGGAATGTTTATTTTACCAGACCGTTTAAACGATTTATATATGGCATATGCCCGAAACAACATTTCTTAGAATTGTTCAATCTGCGACAGGCAAATCCTTATACCTGGCGAGATGTTATGCAGGGGACCAGGCACCCACTAGTTAACGGTGGTTTTACTATTGTTTAAAAAAATAATAGATGCAAGGTATCTCAATTTAAATGCAAAGATTTTTACTAGCGTCTGTAAAGAAAATCTGTCACAGAACCAACAAGTTTTAGGAAATGGCCAGAGATTCTGCTTTTTGAAACAGTAAGGTTAACAAATAGCTTAAGCTTTTGATCGGACAGATACATAGCCCAATATGTTCTAACTCTAGTGAAATACAATCATTATCACACCGTATTTATGAATGTGATTCAACTTATGTCTTTTGGGTAGATTTTGAACATTGGTTTTCAGCGGAAATTAAGCATAATAGTCGTTTAGATAAATCTACTGTTATTCTTGGAACAGAGCCTGTCCATAGCAAAATTATTTTTGAATCATTGTATTCTGATTGGTAAATGGTATCTGTATAAATGTGAATTAGGAGACAGGAAACCAGAATTTTCCTTTTTTTATTTGAACTACAATATACTGTTGAAAAATATATATGCCTGAAAAATAATGCAACTCTAGACACATTTCTAGCAAAATGGGAACCACTTTATCTGTCACTTCGAAGCCGACCACGGAACACATACTACTAGGATATATTGTAAACAAACAACACAACATAGTGTCTATTCTGCCAGTATATATAAATATCTATATATTTTTTATTGTGACAGCATCTCTCTGCTGAGGTCTTATGCCGCCAAAGTTAGATAAATTTGTATATGTCTATTTTGGACTGCATTGTCAATGTCGGATTGTATACTTATGATGTGTAATCTGAAAAATGAAAACTAATAAAGATCAGCTTTAAAAAAATAAAAAATTTAATGATAATAAATACTGACAATAACTTACCTAACTTGGTTAAGGTCACAAACAAAATTACGAGACATATTATAGTTGGTGTTTTAACGCCCTCAAAGTTGATGCCAATGACACTAACTCCACTGTGGCCCTCGGTACTTTCAGTTACATTCCCCTGGAATACTGAATTGTTGTGGGTTCCTTTCTCGGAATGCACCTCTGCCGATTCTGAGCCTATACAAATGTTAGCAGAGCATATTACGATGAAGGCGACAAAAATAAGTTTGCGATCCATCATCTTCCGTGTGCTTGCCTCTGTCTAAAATCGTTACGCACTGTACATGAGGTAAAGACGCACCTGCCACCAAGCTCCAGCCTATAGGCATCTGATGACTTAATAGAAGTGTTATCTGAATTTGTATATCCAGTAGGACCCGCTGTGATTGGTCTGAAATTTACCTAACATATGATTTCAATTATCCGATAATCCTGCTTCTGATTTTCCAGTGAACATCACTCTATAGCAAGCAAGCAATTCATGCACTAATAATTTTTTTCTCTATTTGATAAAAAAGTTTTTCAAGGAACATCTTTATGGGTCGGTTAATTTATATTCGTCACGCGTCCTAATTACGGTGAAGTTACAAAACAAACTGTTAACAAAATAAACACGCGGCGTCTTAAGTCAGTCAGACGGAACAATCAGTGCTACTGCTTGACTGGTAGGCCTATGTTAAAGAGAAAGACCAACGATTTTAAACAAAACTTATTATTTTTATTTTGAGAAGTGACAGTATTGTTCGCAACGAAGATAAGACACTCTTATAGTCGTCCTGTCACGATGGACTGTTTCACACTGTACATGGTTCTCGGAAGCGACGTTGCTGTTCGCAGCGATCTGGACTTGACATTAATGTCATCAGCAATCGTATTGCTGTAAATATTATCTGATTATGTATGATGCCGTCCTGTTCACTGCCTGTCTGGGACTAATATAAGAGGGATAGGCAACGGCATACGCTGACAGGCTAACACAGGGAATCGATGCTGACCTCGATGCAGTGCTTAGTTGTAGAGGCCTGATCGAGTTAACACTAGAAATTCGCAAAAATGCACGTTTTACAACACAAACTCAGGCGTTTCACGCGTCTCCGGGACTTGATAACTACGTGTTAGCATCGTCTGTGGGATACTCTTTTAAAATATAACAGAGACATTCAGCCGTCTTAAACATAAAGTTTTTCGAAAAACAGCAAAAGGCTCCGATTAAATATGTGAACATTTCGGAAAAGTTAGTCAGTAATACAAAACTGGACTTTCGTCGCTGATTAATGACATACTTTCGTGTAACAAGTACCAAAACCCATGGGTGGCAACGAGAAAACACTTCTGCTGAAGATTCAAAACAAAAAACTCAAACTTTTCGTTCAGACTAAATGAAGTTTATAATACAGTTAGGTCATGTACACAACGAAATGTAAAGAAATGGCCGCCATTTTAGAAACTGACGGCATCGCTTATACCTAAACTTTTAAAAAAGCGAACATCGAGTAAACTGCTTGTACTGTACTATTAGCGCCACAATAGTACAGTCAAAAGACATATGATCTTTCCTTGGTACGAGAAATTTTCCAACTGGTTCGTTAAATAATTCTCTTGGTGTAGAAAGACTGGCTTTCACCGTGGTACAACGCAAAATATCGCCGAGGGCGAGATTTCATTTTTTTGGTTCCCGTTGCCTATCCCTGTATATGTTAATCCCAGCTTATGCTAAGAGCTTTCGGGGGTTTGCTGGGGCTTTCCTCATCCCATGACATGGGATTAGCTTGGTAAATCCTTGGTAAATTGTCGGCGGACGCCCATGTCAGTAAAGCTTCGGATACCGTGAGGAAATCAGCGGTAACGGACTATCATCAACAATATCTGGAATTTCCAGAACTCAAGAAAACAATGCCATCAAAAGAAATACAATAAGGAAAATTGTCACCTCTAATTAGCAACTAGTCTAACGCTAATTTTCAACGACACTCTTATCATGTAATATACGCTAATCGAAATGACTGTATACATTCAAGCGCTTCACAATATTATCCTTGGTGATGCAAACTAGTGGTAGTGTATACATAAATTAAATTAAACTGATAATGCATTTAATTTTATACTTTTAATCCTAGCTGGTAAAAATCATACTCGTTTAATCTTTGAATATGGTACTTAAATATAACACTGGCAAAAACAGTTCACTGTTCATCTGTTTGTCCACTCTGCTAGCATTTAGATTGTTCAATTCGCTGGTAGAATTCTGATTGTCCACTTGGTTAGTAGTATTCCGTTCGCTAGTTTGTTGGTGGTATTACGTTTGTCCTATTTGTTGGTATATTCAGTTTGTTCGTAGTATTCTGTTTTCCAGCTCGTTATCTCGCTTGATAGTATTTCGTTTGTCCAGTCCGCTGGTAGCATTCCGATTGTCCAGTTCGATGGAAGTATTCCACTCGCCCAGTTCCGTGGTAGTATTCAGGTTGTAAAATTCGTTGGAAGAATTCCGCCCTTATAGTTCCGAAATAGCATTCGCTGGTCAAGTTCATTGAAAGTATTCATCTCGCCCAGTTCCATGGTAGCCAGTATTACACTTTTTCATTTCGTTTGTAATATCCGGCTTTGTCAAGTTCGTTGGTTTAACTAATTTTGTTCAGTGTGTTGTTATTATTCTTCGTGGCGTGCCTGTTGATATTTTTCAACTTGCCTGTATCGTTGGTTGTTTTAGGCTTGTTCCGCTTGTCACTTTGTTAGTTGTATCGTTGGTAATATCACACAGGTCAAATTCGTTGGAAGTCTCCTGCTGGTCAAGTCGTTGGTTTTGTCCCACTGGTCCAAGTCGTTGGTAGTGTCTTACTGGTCTAATTCGCTGGTAGACTCGCGGTGGTCCAATTTGTTGACAGTGTCCTGTTGCATGGTCCAATTTGTTTGTAGTGTCCGGTACGTCCAATTCGTTGCATGTTAAAATCACGATGGTCCATTTCGTTGGTAGAATCCCGCTGATCTAATTTGTAAGTAGAATCCCGCTGGTCCAATTCGTTGATGGTGTCCCGCTGATCTTATTCGTTGGTAGTATTTCTGATGTCCATCTCTATTGTAGAATACTGTTAGCATTTTAGACTGCTATTTATGACTAGATGTTGTTTATGTTGTAAACAACATCTAGCTGTCTGAAAACAATTTTGTCTAGAATCAAAGTCAGTATTACGATTTAGATCTGAAACGGTTAATAGGCAATTTTGATTGGATATTTCAAAGTAAATCTTATTTTGGCTAGTATAACGAGTATACGAGAAGATTCGCTGTCCAGTTTGTTTGAAATATTCCCCTTGTCCAGCCCGTGGGTATATGTTTATTGACAGAAGCGCTCCACAACAGTGTGCTCAAGATTTGGACTTTGCATTGATTCTGTACCCCGCTGAGTAGGCCTACGTCCTCAAAACATGTTTTAACCACCAAATAGGAGCACAACTCAGGGGAGCACGATCTCACGAGTTTGAGCACAGTGGACTTGAGTATGCTAAAGTTGTTATAACCTCGGCCCCAGACACAGTCTGCTTTGTATTTACATTGGAAATTATCACCCGCCAACTCTCGCGGGCAAGGTAGGTACAAAACACAGAGGATGTCCGTTAGGTCAAATGAAAATCGCTTTATACTTATACTTTATACTTATAGTATTTTTAATATGGAGGAAGACAATGCTGTCTGCAAAATATATTTAATTAATTTACATCCCTGTACAAATGTAATTACTTATAATTCAAAAAGCACGTAGACACAAATAGATAATCATACATAACTATCATAGATAAATTAAGTCCATGCAAACTTTCATGAAAATAAACCAATGTAAATGCGGACACATTAATAAGTATGAGGAATTATTAATCACATTCTATAGGTTAAACATCATATAATCCTTAAACGCAAATTATAGTTTAGACCAAACTTTGCTTAGTGCATATGTAAATCTATTAAACAGTTGCATTTAAAGTTCGTAACTTAAAAAATACAACACGACGTAAACCTGTATGTCTAGCCCAGCTTAAAATATAACTAAACATTTTGTCAATATAATATGAGGCATGAATATCAATCTCCGTCTAAATTAAATCCACTTACTTCTTTCGTTTGTAGTTATGCATTAGTGGACTTTTTAACGACATACAATTGTGATTTTAATGTTGTTATTCAAGTATATTCAATCCACAATAAGTAATTGGGTTTTTTTACATCAGTTTACAAAAATGACACAGAAATACTGGTACATTGTATAAGAATATGAATAAAATTATAAAAGGCACCAAAAACAATAAAACTACGGTCACATTTTGATCTATGCACAAAAGCGTTTGTATTTTTCTGAGCATGGAGAAGTGAATTTATACTCATTGTTTCCTTTAAGTTACTCAAGTCCACGTATAAATTGAACATATACATAGATTGATATGGAGTATACTGCACAGTGGATTTTAAATACAAAACTATTGCTCTCGCTCTCTCGGTTAAAAGAATAACCGACCCACATTTAAGAGTATTTCGAGTTTGACGTCAAATAGAATGACGTTATTCGAAACGTACTGACAAAAGACGTGACCTCTTGTCATAATAGAAACGAAAGAATTGACGCAGAACTAACACAATGTTGAAACATAAGCTTCGGTCAATGGCAAGGAAATTTTACTGTTACGCTTTAATGTTATCCGGTTATTTCGCCTATACATATAAATAATAATTAATATATATATATATAAATATATCGCCCATAGATTCGCGTTGATGTCCATGTGTGAACGTCTAAGAATGGCCTACACTTTAAAAACAAATCTGTATAATTACAGTCAAAAAGGCTGGCAAATGGGTGACCAGCAGATTACCTTGTATTTCTGCAGTCGAGTATAAGCTGCAGTTTTACAGTGCTTTATGTTTTATAGGGACTGTAATTTTACAGGTCTAAGTTATGTTGATTAACAGTTATATTTAATGTTTTCCTACAACAGGATGGCAACTAAATATTGAATAGCGATATTAACCGTTTTTGGTTAAAAAGATAAATGACAGTATAGGCCCTTTTGCTTAAATTCAACTGACATCCAATATGGTAGAATTAAGTTGAAGCTATAAATGCACATAAACCGTATGTGGGCTGGTATGCCAGCAACCAGCGGAGGGTCTTGGGTTTTCTGGGTTAATTTACTCCCCAGTTTTCCTCCCACAATAATGCTGGCCAATGATCTGTAATTGGGATTTAATCCTGTTGATCTAACATCGGATGAATTAATATAAGTACATAAATAAAAAATTAGGTGGACACAAATCAGGCTCGTTTACATTGCTTATGTTAAATCGTGCCAGGCCTACTCAGACATTGCCTTGGAGTAGTCGAAGCTAAAGGGCAACTTGATGCGGATCTGTTTGTGATGTCGTTTCAATGTTACAGTGGTTGTCCTGTATTTGTCCTGTCTTGTCTTTGTTTGTTCAAGTGTCATGCATGGGTGGTTTCGTTCACGCAGATGGCTGGTACGTCGTCAGTTGAGTGAAATAACTTTAAGTACGGCGTTAAACCCCAATAAATCAACCAATCAATCAATGTTAGCCAAACATATGGATGCCCGCTTATTGGTCAACTGACAAATGATTGATTTTGACATGAAAATGGACGTCGAGCGGCCATTTTATTTGTCGGTCTAACCCAAAAGTGTTCAAGGAAGAAAACGAGATGGTTTTATATATTGGAAGATATAGTGCCGAACCATGGTAGCGTTCTGCTATTTCTAGCGGTTAGGTTATACTCACATACAAGTGGCGATGTCGGTTTAAATTTGTGAGAATTATATGCTATATAATTTATATGAATACAAAACACAAATAGAAAGTTGTTTAAAAATTCATTTTATAACATCATTCCTACTGTTTGACATGCCTATATGAAACAAGTTAAATTTAGGGCTGTTAAGTTATAAAATAAAAAAAAAGATAGAAAAGAAATTTGGTTTAAAGCAGGATGCCGTAAAATTGTTTGAAGTAAATGATGACTTTTAAAAAGTTGCATTGCGAGCTTACTGGTCTCCCGCAACAGTTTCTTAACTCTATAAGGATAAAGGCCATGACGCAAGATATTATCATCATTTCGGCTTCCGGAAAGCATTGCTGGCTGTGAAAGTATGAGCATCTGTCCGAGGCAAGGCGGAAAAGAAGATTGCGTATAAAGCCTCTATTCATTCCCTACCTTGCCTTAATAGATTTTTAAAATGCGTTAAATAGAGTATACAACGGCTACTTTCGGATGACCTCTCTTTACCGCACCCTTTCGTGCAGATCGGAACTTTCTTAGAATAAGAAAGAGGCGGTTCAAATACTCGATGACAAGTAGGCTATACAAACGCACGATGTTAGTCCCCTTAGCGAGTCCTGCATGAAATCATCACAGACGCATTAATTGGCAGTGGTGTCACGCTTGTTTGCTGTCCGACGACTTTGATGTGTAAACGGCTTTCTGATTGGCTGCTTGTTTCTGCAATAGTCCAATTAAATGTTCGCCACGTTTTTGCCTCGAACTGCAGCAAGGGGTAGTAATGTGGAAGTCTCGTCTTACACATTTTGACCCTTGCACTCGGAAGATGCGGTAGGAGTTGAATGAATCTTAATTCCAAGTTGGAAGATCATCATAACTTGTTAATTAGATCATCTCATTAACAAAATATATTCGCGTAAATAATGAAATTAAAAAAATGGCGACCATATTTGTAGACAAAATTGGGTAATATGCTGTCCTTTGGCCCAACGTGAGAAAAAGTTAGTTCAAGTTTAAATCTGTGGTGTTGTGTTCAAATTATCATATTAACATCACAGGCATGTGGAAATTGTCAATTGCGCAATAGCAACCTCATTGACATGTGTTATTTTTGGGAACAGTGAACTAGTCATATCCACCATGCATAATTGCCATGAACATACTAATTTAATCTGTGAATTTGATGTTATAGTGTTTATAACACATACAGGTCTTAATCTAGCCAAACATCCAACTGAGGACATACATGAGATCATCACATAAGCCATTGGAAGGAATTTAAAGGCATATCCGTCTCGGGATTCTCATTCAAATTTTAAGTATAAATCATTAATTATACTTCTAAAATGCAATCACACTGACACAGGGATGTAGATTGATTAATTAAAATCAATTAATCACGTAATGTATTAGATAAACTCTCAGAGATAAGTTTCTTAATAGATCTTAATCTCGAGTTGTGATATGGTTAACCTACAGACATCTCGAGAGAAGGTAATGACCATTTGTAAACACCACGGTATATAAAGTATTATATGTAACACTCATTCTCTTTACATATATATTCATTGATTAATCTCTGTATCTCTGAAATACTAATTTGTAGAATGATGTATTCATAACCCATGCCGAATACTAGTATCTTGTAAGCAACATTTTTAACTATATTTGATACACCATATTAATGGTCATTACCTTCTCTCGAGATGTTCATATATAGGTTACCCATGGCATAACACAACTAGAGATTAAGGTTTATTAGGAAACTTGTCTCTGGGAGTTATCTAGAGCATATATATGTGATTTTATACACTGTTCATAACACATGCAGCTGTGTGGATGCAGTCAAGCTAAGCATATACGGCCATATTGTTTTGCGTCATTATATCAAATATTAGTTGACTACTAACTCTGCAAGGTTGACTCAATAATATATATTTTTAAATGAATGTATAGGAATGCATTCCCGCGCGCAGCCTAGCCAAAGTGACCGCTTGATCCCTATACGCACGCAACCGTAAGCAAACCTACATGCTCTTTACGCCAGGCCTACGTAAACGTACGCAACCCTATACGTAGGTACGCGGTGCACACGACTTTATGTAATTTGACAAGGTATAAGAGGCCGACAGATTCAATACTAGTGTTATTTTTTATTCAGATGCAGGCCTGACGTAATTCCGGTACTTATAAACTAAGCTAGGCTGGACGTCGTATATCTAAATGCCTATTGTCTGTATCATACCAGCCTATATATAAGATACGTATTCGTATCTACAGGCCTATAAGCTATCACATTGTGTATAACCATTATATATTAAATAAATGAGAGAAAAATATGCTTGCTGCCACCGGGATTCGAACCCGGGACCTTTGGGTTACAGGCCCAACGCTCTCTATTTTATGTTATATGGCCCAAGGGTAGGCCCCTTAGAGGTCAAAATATGTCTATTTTTTGTGTATTTGTTAATACGAAAATTCACATTATTAGCCTGCATTTATTGAAACAATTATACAAAAATTCCAATTAGAAGTCCTTTAATTTTAAGTTTGAAAATTGTGATTCAGTGCAT
>JAVFBX010178966.1:0-14796 GCA_034783855.1 Mopalia kennerleyi
GAACTGAGAGACACAAGCTATACAGGGAAACATGACGAACCAAATATCAAAACAAGGCTAAAATGAGTAAGCACTGTTGGTGTAATTCGTGCCTTTAAATACAATTAATCGGATCCTCGATTGTCAGCGATTTGCCCGCGACTTTTATTTAATAAAGACATTCCAACCTTTACATTCTTAAAAACTTTTCTTTTTAGTCGTTACTCGACCTTTCTCCTATACAAAAAATTTATTCGCGTAAAGTTATTTTCCTTGTAAAAAAAAAGTTCTTCCGTGTAAAAAATATTATCTTCTATTTCATGTTGATTTTAACATTTATCGCGTTTTCGCTTCTTTATTTTTTGAAAATCGCTTATATTTTTCTATGTTTTGCGCCAAAAATTAAAAAAAAAACATTATTGTAAAACGTATTTCCGTAATTAAATGCTATTTTTAAAAGTATTTAATCATTCGATAAACTTTTCTTTGAACGACATAAAATTCGTTAAAAAAAATAATTTTAAAAGCAAATTAGTTACTTCCTCAGCAATGTTTCCTGTTGTGTTTTGTACTTAGCGTAAGACCACCATTATCAACTTCCGTATTGTCAACCTGAAATATAGTTCTTAATGAAAATGGTGAGATGTCTTGTTTTATTTGTTGTGCTGCTGGAAATGTGTTTTTTGTGGAATATTTGGTATTGATGTGAAATAATTGAGTGGAGGTTTCTGGTCAGTGTAATATTATAACCTACATTGGTCACATGTGGCTTATTTAGTATCATTTGATAGGGGTGATTCGGCTGTTGTTTACATTCTGAGGCACCTTGACAAAACCTATCACTCGGTATCAAAGCTAGCTTAAAATTTAATCGGTCATCACTTGTCAAGATTATAATATGGGACTCCAAAAGGGCCAATTAATGTATGTACCAGGTTTCTTCGCCCAACGAAAGTTTGGGAAGGAGCTGTGGAGCCAAACGTTAACATAACGGCTTATGGCAAATTAATAGTGGTCTTGCGCCTTCTTACCAGGTAGATGTCAAAAACTTGTTACTTGGTGGGTCACTGAAATTGATTTCCATTATATTGATTTGTTCCAGGAGTAGCTTTGGGACTTACTTCATCAGCTTGGATGTTCAACTTTTTGATCTACTGAGCCCCGGTGTGATTTATCTTCCGATATGACTGTGAATTCTCAGATTTGAATTTTCACCCAGGTACCCTACCAAGTCTCTGAAGATAAAGTTATTTGACAGAAATGTGTAGTTTTGGGGATAATTACTGCTAAGTAAATAGGCTTTTACTTTCAATAAAATTTTAAAAAGTTTTGATTTTTCATTTATGTGTTATGGGCCTTTTAATAACTTCAATAGTGTTATGAATAGGGTAAAATTGTTAAAATTCTCCCAAAAATATAAAAATGTATTTCATTGCACATCTTTTTTATCTAAATTGTAGGTAAATGGGTTGTCTCTCAGTAAAATGGGCTATGGATTCACTATCTTTTAAGGTTATATTCCAGTTTAACATTGGTGAATCATTCCCTTTTGCAAAGGGTGAGTGGGAGAGTGTGCAAGCCCTAAAGCATGTCTATGTGAAACTATAGATGAACCACTCTGTATATGTTGTTGTATATATATTTTATTGCATAAAATTTGAAACATTTTGGTGGGCCTTTCAGGCGTAAAACCACGTACTATTATCAACTTCCATTTTGCTACTCTCGAATATAGTTCTTAATAAAAATGGTGTGTTGTCTTATCTTATTTGTTGTGCTGCTGTAAATTTGTTTTTGGTGGAGTATTTGGTATTGATGTGACGTAATTGAGTGGAGGTTTCTGGTGAGTGTAATATTATAGCCTAAACAGGTCACATGTGGCGTATTTAGCACCATTTCATGGAGGAGTGATTCGACTGCTGTTTACATTCTGAGGCACCTTGACAACCCATATCACACGGCATCAAAGAAAGCCTAAAATTCATAGGTCATCACCTGTCAAGATTTTTATAGGATGGTCCAAGAGGACAAATTAGGGTATGTGCAAGGTGTTTTCGCCCAAGGGAAGTTTAGGAGGGAGCTGAGGAGCCAACAGTTAAAATAACAGCTTATGGCAAATTAATAGTTGTCTTGCACCTTCTTACCAGGTAGATGTCAAAAACTTGTTTCTGAGTGGGCCACTGGAATTGATTTCCATTATATTGATTTGTTCCAGGAGTATCTTTGAAACTTACTTCATCAGCTTGAATGTTCAACTTTTTGATCTACTGAGGCCAGGTGTGATTTTAATAAGTACAAACAATGCCAAAAGAGTCTTAATACGTACAAACAATACAAAAAGAGTATGGATGTCCGTCTCTCAACAAAATTCCATGTGTCTCCCCAGGTCACGTGAGCTTCAACTCATGAATATTCATACCCGTACTACACATTAAAAAATATACGTTATCTCACTAACTGGTGCAGTAAAATACAAATTAATGAATTATAAAAACAATGAGATGATCATTGAATTAAACTAATGGCTAAATTAAATTGCCCTGGCATGTCATTAATTATAAAATTAAATGATTTGTCCAACATTAACTTGTGGGTTATGCCATGCTAGAATATAACAGTGGATAAGCCGAGAACAAAGATATATGTTTTTATTATCAGCTTCGGTGTAAAAGAAAAGGGCAACTAGTGCGATATGAAAGTATTTTCTGAAAGTGATGGTTGAACACAATGTAGAGGGCTAATTCCTCCGTCTTAGCCTCTCTCAACCCGTGGGGAAAGTTGGAAATTGATCCGCCGCTATCGCCAGCCTTACAAAACCATATATCTGATTTTTTTGGATACGCTGAAAACTATGACTTGTATTTTACCTAACTGCATAATTTGTATTCTGACGGTTTTCAATCTTATTATTGCCAAGGGAAATAACTTATACGTGTCAACTCGGACGAGAAACTCAAATAAAACTTCGGTCCGTGTAACTATTTTCGTTTCTTGTTTCTAGTGTCCATAAAACGAAAAACAAAAAAAAAACGTTCAATTTACAATATTTGGTTCTTCTCTTCGGAGGGCAGTTTGTTTGAAGAGTAGCAATGCTGTCTCTACTTATAGCATAAGAGGAAAATTAATTTCCCCACGTTATAGAAACGCTTCACATTTTGGTTGTGCTAGTGGAATACACCGCCGTCTTAAAAGTGAAATACCCTCAAGCACGGCGCAAAACACCAATTAATCAATCAAGCAATCAACCAATAAATCGATTAATCCATTCTTGGGCCACTACCGGTTGACAGTCGCGGGCTTCTCCTCGACTGGACAAGCGCGCTGGTCAATTTCTAAATTTAATAAATGCCCAATGGCACAGAAACGTTCAGCGCCATAGTGCAGTCGGCGAGAAGCCGGCAACTTAGCCGTATTCTCGCGAGAGTTTCTTTCAGTGGACAAGACTAAGACAACTCTCGTACGCTATGCTAGGCCATCGCGCATTTATTTGCGCCAATATTTGGGATGACGTAGGCCCCTATGTCACAGACCAGCAATTAAAAAAAGTGCCAAACGAAATGGCCCGTGGGTGTATTTTAAAGTACAATCCTTTATATTATAGAATGGCCGGCGGCTGTCAACCGGTAGGTTCTCGAGAACGGATGTTCACTAGTTAGATACAATAACGCATGCGTGATGCAAAAATCCCACACAAAATGTTGAAAGAAACAAAATTAAAAGCATCGCCTGTTAAGTGTTGCAGATCGTGTATTTTGATCCTTCGCTATAAAAAAAAAAAATGAAAATTGAAAAATGAACGTCCGATTTTCAATTTTTATGTAACAGCGAAAGAAAAATGAAAGGCACCAATTGAGCGACCAATTTTCAATTCTTAATTTTGCAATTAAATTAGGAGAAACAAAATTTGAAAATTGAAGGTTCATTTTTCGTTTTTCTTTTGATGGACACAAGAAACAAAAAAAAAACGAAAATTGAACTGAACCCTATTCATTGTACTATGTATGATTATGCCTATCTGAATTTTGCTCAAACTGAACGATGAACCAATAAAAGATTTCCTTAATTTTTTAAAAACATTATACCAATTTTTCTTTTTTAATTTATATTATAAATAAATACACACATCTAAGCGCACGTTATCAGGATCGTAACAATAATCGACATTACTCATTTACACTTGAAACGAACCAACATGCTTCGACCGTTTGGGGTTGGTTTATTGGGGTTTTAAGCCTACTGTATAGTTTATTTTCATTCATATGACGTGTGGTGTGCGGACCCATCCCAAAAGGTGAAAGCAAACAACCCTTGACGCCAATTGGAACAAACAGAGACCCGATAAAGATATGGGACAAGCTTATTGGTGTCCTTAGGATAACAGGAAGCTACCTTCCAATCGGCCGCACGACATGTTGGGAAAATCCTAATGTTAGCTTAGCTTAAACAAACCCATCAAAACAGGGAGTCTCCTGGCTCTTTTATTTTATCGGCCTGTGGTCGTTGTTCATTGTGTGTTGTGTGTCGGGATTACTGATCCTCCTTGGGTGTATATCGTTTACAGGTTCGAGTCGCGATGTCGGGTTCCGGATTATGGATGGTGGGGACGACTCCAGTTGAGAGGGTTAATTTTTTACGACATCTTCTCTGGGGATTTCTACCGTGTTGATGAGAGACAGCGAGATGTGGACAATGAAAAGACACCAACCAATTAATCAAGCCAAACACCAAACTTTCTGTTTATAACTTTGCCTGCTGAGTGACCACACCTTATTTCTAATTTCCAATATTTAATAAATTGTGCTTATTGTGATACATTCCTTGATTAAAATCCCTTTTATGTCGCATGATCGTTAAAACACCTATATCATATAAAATTCCTGTCTCTACAATAAAACATATATATCTTATGAATGGTATTATGATACGATTCTATTTAGAAGCCATTTAAAAATAGCTAGGGCGTTCGACCCAAATGTTTGCCTAAATGACAATCTGTTTAAATTGGGCGGAGTGATATATATTTACTATCTGTAACCTGAATAACATGCATGGTAATAATATAGTGTGTAATACATTAATCGCAGCAAATTCTAATATGCTACAACATCAAATTAAGCATATCAGGTGAATTGATTCGTTTGATACAAACAACCTGGCCTTAATCTCACGAGGTTACATGTCTATTTTTGTTTGAAATAGAGTAGGATTTCTGTGGGAATCCAATCACGCGTATCCCATTGCCTGCATACATTCAATACTTTAAAACTGTTCTATACATTGGAATCGTAGAATCTTTTATAGTTTGTAATTGATATCCCGTATACAGTCTGCCTTTCCATGCCTCATATCTTTATTTGAATTGCCATGGTTCGCTGAATCTAATAAAAATCAAGGAAATTGCTAAGCTAGCTAAATATCCCACGAAATGACAAACATCGATTGTAGTTATATAAACGTCCCTTGTTATCCACATAGAAGATCATAACGTATAAGTTAAGACAACGATCTTCTGAAGTTGTACGAACTTTAGTGCAACGTTTATAAACTGTTGGGTCCGGGTTGGAATCGTAGCAGAACCAAGAAAAATCGTCTTTCTCTACCTTAAAACTAGAAATATTATTAAAATTATGAAATCCTTACTAATAAACCAATTCGTTCAAATAAAGCATTTAATAATTGTATTAGCTATTTATGCATCGATGTTCATTTTACCATTATTCGGTGCATGCTAGCTGTCCTGTAATTATATATTGTGAGAAATTGGCGTTTTGTCAATAGGCGTCGTACACGAGGACAAACGCATGGTGTCAAAAGTGTTGCTGACACTATATTATCATTGTGTTGCTGGTCATACAACCGTGTCGTTGTTGATCACAATTTTGTTCCTTTCGCGAAATGACCCGAGAACAACATAATTATATTGGTTTGCCGGTAGCCTAACCACGGCCTGAATTACAACAGCACATCTAAGGCATATACTCCATCGATTAAAGTGGATAGTAGCAGCCATGGTTGTCTTTCGGTGGAAAACACATTGTGCCTTAGGAGAGATTGTCAAATGGATACTTATTTGAGTGTAGCTAAGGTAGGTGTTGATAATTCTCAGAATACGACTATTGACTTCAGGTTTTCTTATCGTATTACTTATGATTTTAGAATCTGTTCTAGGTTGCAATAATCTCTAGGTTCTAACTGCTAATCCGGAGCATATTTGAGGTCTATCTCAATCAAATTGGTAACTCTTAACCCAAGAACACGACATTTTGAATTAGTAAACTATCTGAAATGCATGCTGACAAAGACGTCATAATTAGACACCATTTGTACTTGGCGTAAAAACGCCTATACAGATATCGAGAGAGGCCTTCTGTCAGCTTTAAACGATTTCAACACTTAGCGAAGAAACAGGAAACACGAAGCCTTCTGGTAGTGTACAAAATCATGGTCACTGTAAATTAACATGACCGTGTCAGTCAAGTTCATCCTACTATCAGACTTTATGGAGAGTGTAGCTTTTGTAGATGATGCAGTCTACAATGGTTTCAATTCCAGATAACATGGATTTTGGATAGCATTGTATTATCAACTCTCCGAATATCCAACAAATATACTACATGCTTAAAGTAGCCCCAGCTGTAGAATCAGTGCCTCCAAAAAGCAACACAATTGCTATATAGTTATCCGGCTACTTTTCAAAATATAGAAAGAGTAGAAATGCTCTAGATTCGTACACACCACGAAAGCTCTTCTAATTTAGGGAACAAACTAGAAACGTTTACCATGTGGCGGATGTTGGATAGAACATTGGATACGCCCCATTTTTGTAAGCTGTGACTGAATTGAAACAATATTCTAGAGAAACTAACAATCTCGTTGATACAACAGTCATTTGATATAGCCAATAGTTGAACATTTCTCTCTGCTAAGTCATTAATTATTCGATTCAAAATAATTTTGGAATCTTGCCGATTACCAAAAAAAAAAAAAAAAGATATTAAATTCTGTATTTTCTTTTCAAAACCAAAGGAAAAACACTGGGAGATCTACCTATCCATTCTGAAACTTATCTCGGAAAGTTTATCTAACCACGGCATAATTTATCAGTGTTGTGATTCAACATCCGTATGCCAGTAGGATTCATCTTAAAAAAGAAGCGCAGCGGGTGGTTGGAGAGAGCTTCTGTTTGCCCTGGTGCCTTCTGGGCTAAAGAACAACACTAAGCCGATCAGATGTGAGCGATTTTAATTTCTAAAGGATTTTACCCGTTGAACTGTTAACACAATAAATATTGTTCTAGAGAAAAGTTGAAAGTTGACATTCCACCGTTCACGAGAGCAAAATGCATATGGTATTCTAACTTTATTGTATTACAATCTTTTCTTTTACTTTACATCAACAATAAACACATCATCACTAAAATGGTTCATTCAGCAGTAATCAAGATTCATGACAATTGTGTGGTAACGGGACTGTTCACTACATTTAAGATTTCCACTCCCGGACCTTTCAAATCCATTAGGCCCGCGGCCGTGGCGTAGTGGTTAGCGAGTGGGCTTTTTAACGCCTACTTCGCTGTACCGTTCACGGGATCGAGTCCGTCTGTCGACCCTCCGGTGTATGAGTGAGTCACAAGATGGGGCTCCGGCAATCGCGGGGGTGGTTTTTACGAGGTTTCCTCTCGGTTTTCCACCATAATAGGGCAAGGAACAGTGTGGATTGGACAATCCGTCGTCATATAAGTGAAATACCCTTAAGTACGACTTTAAACCCCAATCAAACAAACAAACAAACAGGAGCCCATCAGGGTAAAACGCTTGTTTTAAATAATTACGATGCTGATGTACTTATAACAAAACCCAATAGTGGCGCTATGTTTTTGGGGCTACTGTCGATTAGTACGTTCCAGAGTGAAAAGTGTAAATGGTTGATCTTAACATTGATTGTGAAACACAGGTTGTGTAACTTTAAATATCATGATGACAAATCAAAGTGTTTACACGTCGAAGTTCTTTGTGTTCGGAATTACCATACTTGTGTGTCATCTGTTTAATTCCACAATAGTCGATTAATTCGTTTATTCAATGGATCGACAGGGTTTTAAGTTAGACGAATTTTAAGTTTCTTCGTCAATTCCTGCTTCCTCTCCAGCAGTGGTAGAAGAGGTCAAGCATGATTCCTCCAACGCTACAGAATCTAGAATTGTATCAGTTAAAGGACAGCAGTCTCTCCTGGGACGTCTCCAAAGGGCTCAGGGGACAAGGTTCCGACAAGGCCTAATGGATTTTCAGACCTTAGAACAGACTCGTTGTACAGAGGTAAATTTATTTATCAATCATGGCAATGTTACGGTTAATCTTATTAAGAAGTTTGGACCAGTCTTATCTAACTTAATACCTGGGAGAGTAAACTGAGAAGACACACGTACAATTTGATTTTGTTGGGATTTCCCGATCATGGCGACATAGGCTGTTTTAATTATGACATTGTCGTATTAAAGTGAAATAGCTTTAAATATTGGTTAAGAATTCAACACCTCACTTCCACCCACACCCCCATTGAAAAAACATGTACCATGTCATAATTATCTTTTTAAATTCTAAATAGGTTCACCCAACAAAGAAGGAGGGGCACATAGTGAGACAGGAGGGGTCTGACAATAATGATGTTACAAAACCTGAAAGCTTGGCAGCCAAGTTTACTCCGAAAAAATCGTTGATGTACGGGGGATCGGTTTATCCCAGTCTGTCTGATGACGTCCTGAAGTCATTAGGCTTGTCAATTGACCACGAGCACAGGTATCAATTCATGATCAATACTAATTTTTTAAAAGTTTGAACAACTTGATGGATCGACCTTATCCAATAGCTGCCTGCGAACCTCCTTCATCGCGCATTACTCAGATGTCTGTCGATAGATAAAGGGAATTAACCATTAGGTTTAGAACATCTGTGATGATTTTTGCAAAGTTTTCTCCCTTTTTGTTACGCACCGCACAAACAAACAAATGCATCGGCTACATGCTGGTGTGTAAAACTCATACCAGTTTATTGCTTCTGCTTAGATTCTAACACAAATATGGATAATAAAGGATGATTTATAGCCGAATTCTTTTCAATCTACAATATAAGGGCTAAGAAGCGTGATTAAATGGACTTTTCAAAGTGCTGTTTACACACACCTTATACTCGACAACTGATCAGAGTAAACTTGTCTTTTCAGCATTATACAATTAACTGACGAAGAAATCAAGGTAAGTGTTGTTTAATGTTATTTGTATTACAAGTGATTGGCCTTTGAACACATAACAAATACAGACATGTCAAGTCTTGGAAAATTCATGCTTAAATAAACTTTCTCTGAAATGTGCTCATGGAGTAATAATTGAATGTAACTAACGCTTTGACGTTATTTGTTTATTTTTCAGCGTTAATGTTGTAATGAGACATATCCAAGAATTATAAAAAAGAATATCTTATTTCCATAATTTGACTATGATGGTGTTTTTTCGGATATTCACGAAACTTCTCTTAGGGGAAATTATTTCTACAGAACTGCCATGCAAAAATAATGTACCTGGGTGCAGTGGCGGTGCCAGGATATTTCAGATGGGGTGGCTGTGGAATAATGTACAGGGGCTGGACAGTATGAAGCGAAACTTCAGCCGAGAGCACTTGTGCCCGAGCGGGGGATGGTCCGGGAGGGGGGTATCCCCCCTGCCGCTGTTTGGAGAAAAAAAATTTGCCTGATGAAATGGTGCCATTTTAGAGCACTTGATACTCAAACTTGTTATCCATATCTCTATGTATCACACTTGTAACTTTCAGAAATAATTAATATTTTGAAAATACGAGTTATTATACAAATTGAAAGTTCATGTAATTTCATATTTCATGTAATTTACAAACTATGAAATCAAGACATGATGGTCATAAATGAAAAATACAAACATTGGAATTATCTTTATTTGCAAAGAAAATTTACTACCGCACTACTTTTTGGATGAATGAAGAAATATTTTTTTTATATAATAATTTTATTGTGTTTAGGTCTAGTTGACATTCACAAAAAGCTACTTTCTTCAGCTCATTCGTTCGTGCAAAAGACACCAAAATTCCCTTGCGAAGAGTGGTCTACACCATTTTATTGCTTTCAATATGTTTTTTTATTTCCCCAAGTTGGGGTGGCTTCAGCCACCCCTAGCCACCCCTTGGCGCCGCCACTACCTGGGTGTGAATGACTTCTGCATGTCGGGCACTTTCAATCAGGACCACGAGATCACATTTACCGTGGGCCTATAAACCACAATCCTTAAATTTTTATTTGTCAGAAATGTCCTTGATATATTTCAGGAGAAATTTACACGTCTCTGGTTGGCATTAGAGGCAGATAAATTGACACTGGGCAAACGTCTCAAGATACAAGAACGGAGCAGAAATCTTATTGAAGACAGTATTGACAGAGAACTGTTTGACTTAAAGGATAGTGTGATTGTAAGTATATTCTCTCATAGTTTGGGATGTGAAAGAAAATATTTTGAACTTAAATGTAGATTTGTATCTTAAGATGTATAACCATGTTAGCTTTCAAAACTTATTTCCTTCCCCTATGCAGTGAAATATTGCTCATATTTATCAGTACAGTAAATTTAAAATAACCACGATGTTAAAGATAAAGCATTATCATTTTTCTAAATAATTCGGTTAATGGTACTAATAAACTACTAAACATTAACCATGCACTTTGTATACCAATATGGAGCAGCCGAGAAGCACATTGCACATTTAATATTATTATAAGCAATGTATTGGACCATTTTATGGAGGGCCAAATATCGATATATCGGTTTCGACACAAAAAAAGTATTGGTGTAGATAACTATTTTTGACAACGACTATTATTTGTCGATATCCATAAATTATTATCTATAATTAACTTTTCGATTACTGAAAATTGAACCTTCGATGTCAATACATCAGATGAAATGTTACTTTTTCCCTCCATACCCATGTGTTTTTACGAATACCATTTACAGTGTTTACAAAAAATAAATACAGAAGTAATTATTTACTTTTGTGTTGCTGCTCGATGACCCCCTTATTCCTCACCTTTTAATGTATTTAATGGCATTATAACAACATTCCGGTTTTAATGCAGAATCTTAACCAGTTAGGCAATAAAGAAGACATGTTTAAGTTGGTCTGTGACTTAACAGGACGTTTAGAGGTTTTGCAGCAGTCTACATTACGAGCTTCTGGCACGGCGGAGGTATTCGGAGCTGTACAACAGGTCTGACACTAACACTTATTACGATAAGTATATAGTTCTATATTTGGAAAAAACAGTACTTTAGAAAACACAGCATGAAATCGTGTTATCTAACTTTACCCATGAGTGAAACATCTGTACACTATCAATCATGCACTCAAATTCAACACCCACTGAGTTACGTTATGCAATCCCCCATTAGCCCGGAAAATAGATATTTACCACCCTGGGTTTTGTCAGGGCTGTCATTAATATATTTTTAATGTAGAAAACGAAAATTTGTCTAGCCTCTAATGTATACACTGACTGGAATTCTGTCTCTAACTCTATTTTGTGTGGATGGAAGGCGTACAATTATCCTGAACATTTTATATAATTAACAAACATTTACTTACCAAAGGGGAAACCAGCCTTCAAATATAGATATCTGACACGTGGTTGCTGGAGTATTGTTTATTTGCACAATTTGGGTTTGTCTGCTTGCTTTGATCTGAGCTTGATAACTCCGTAATATACTGACATGTAATAACAAATTGACTTTAATTACACTAAATCAATATTTTGTTTTGATGTTAAGTTTTGATTGATGAAGGTACATTGTTTTGATCGTTTTTATTCTCTCGGTTAGGAGAACAGGATGAGTTTAGCGATGGAGGTGATGATACAACACGTCGAGAATTTAAAGAAAAGCTACGAAAAGGACAACGCTGATTTGGCAGTTATTAGGTATGTAAAACAACAGAAAATGATATGATAAATGCGTTTTTAAATCGAAGTTGATGAAGTCTTTTTTCAAGAAAAGAGATTTATAAGTAAGCTTATTATATTTATTGATATTTGAATAATAGGACGTTTGTTAATTTAAGAGAATAGTTTACAGATGACAAAATATATGATTAGTCCTTTTTCCCCCCAGGAAATGTGTCAATGGTAGCGAAGTTCACCCAAATGATGAATCCGATCGAGGTACGTCTTACAATATTTAGAAGGAGACATGTTTATGGAACGATGTGTTTCTAAATCATGAGCAATAGTGTTATTTTACCCTGATTCTTAATTAAAATCTGACCAAATACACCGGTTGAGCATGGTTAGCCCTCCTGACAGGCAATATGGAACCGTTTTTAAATTAACCAATCTGCTGCATTTATTTTTAAATCGTAAAATCAGTTAGTCTTTTTGAATGGCAGAGCAAATCAGACAATGTCATTCGATTCGTTATTTCAATCAAACTGGTCATTTAATTGAGCAGACTGATCATATACGTGGAACTATTTTCCGCACGCATCGTTCGGTTCACGACGATATAAAGTCTACTCCACTAACATCCACAAACTCGTTCATGACAATTGCTAGCCAATGAATTAAGCGGCATGTTTAAAAACATTTTTTGATGATTTGTATTGATAATTGCAGAAAAACATTGTGAATGTGACGGATTGTCCACTGTTCTATTAAGTGACCTAGTTTGGCTATTAAAAGATAATGAACAATTTTAATATCTACTCTTGGACTATCTAATATCAACTATCCTAGCTATACTTGCTTAAATGATAACATATTGTCTCCCACTTGTTTTTAAAAAGATTTCTATAAACATACGAATGTAGAGATTGTATTATTATGTTATGTGTGAGGGGATACATTGGATCTGATTAATATGCATCCTTTTTACAGGTTCGGTTAATTCAAAAAGTCCCACGAATAGGAGTTCCGCATTGCGCAGACGCTATAAGATGAAGGTAAGTTCATTTTATCATCGCAAACCAGCAATATCCCATGAAGAGGAACAGGTCCTGCCAGTTACAGGGGGTTGGTTTGTGCCATCACAGCTCCTCTGTCTCCGAGACCATTGTACATGTTACATTTTAGTTGTTATGCTCTTGCTGGACCCTTTGAGTTAAAAATGTATTTAACGTTCAACATTCATTTCAATGATAGTCAACAAAATTATACCGAAATTCTAATGACAATTTTGAGCCTTTTATTTAGATTTCCATTGAGCATGTTAAATCATTGGCGAGGTTTGAGATTAATTGTATATAAACCATGCAGTGAAGTACTTCCGTTTCCTTTGTGTGATTTGGATGTTACCTTGAAGGAAGTCCATCATTGGTTGATGCGATTCATTTCTTCAAAACCTTTAAATCATTCTAAATAGCATAAATCATAAGAACAATAAATAAACGTCAGCAATTTGTCTCAATGCACTATTTTTTAAAAACGTCAGCAATTTGTCTGCATGCACTATTTTTATTGTTATATCAGGGCATGTCAAGGTGTTTTGACCAATCACTGGATCCAAACTCCACACACAAAGAGCTGACATTAAGTGACGAGGTAAGACATGGGAAGTCAGCAATACAATATTTAATTATATGTGTTGTATCAGAAGAGCTCTTCCTTAAAAAACATAAACGTCATAATATGTTTTAATATGTTTTTGTTTTAAATGGTTGCGCAAAATATACTTTTATAAAATGCACATTTTAAAAAGATTCAGCTCCCAGATCAATGGCTATTTATATACATTTGAATACTTCCAAATCCTTTTGTTTCTGTCTGCTAATAAAAGGATTCCGATATTCAGAACAGGGCGCACTGCGAAAGAAATCAATTGCATGTAGGTTTGTCTTCTGGGGCGTTTCGGACTGCAATCGTTTGTCGCACCTGAGGCCAAGACCGTTAACAGCTCACCGTAAAAAAAACAATTGTGCCGGGAACCCATGAATATTCAATGAAGATTTAGATTAGAACGGCTAATAGATTACTTTCTTTATATTTAACAATTTAACCTCATTATGGATATTTTCGACAAGCAGCCGTTCCTTAATCAATGTTATAATGAATGAGTTTGTATACGGCAAAGGTGGTTTGGGAGTGTGCAAACGGCGTGCAAAGCATAACTAGGCTTCTGTAGGAATAGGCTTATGAGTGAGTCACACGATCTGGCTCCGGCAATCACGAGGGTGGTTTTTACGAGGGTTTCCACCGTAATTAGACAAGGAACAATGTCAAGTGGACAATCCATCGCCATATATGTGAAATATCCTTGAGGTCGACGTTAAACCCCAATCTAACAGACAAACTGTAGGAATACTAGTTCAACATGTGAAATGGATTTTCATGGTAAATTGTAAGCATAATTACGTATGCAATGGAACAGAGTAACACTGCTTGTGCCATTTCTGTACCCACATTCAAGCAACAAAACGGTTTTATGGATTTTGGTTATGGTATCTGATGTAATCGTATGTAAATTGTTTTTAATTTGACTGTTTGTCAGGTTCCAGAAGGTCGGGTCAATGATGCGCTCGCAAACACCACGGCCGGCGCACCTGTTGCTGATTCCAAGAGACGTATGTCTGCCAAAGCAAACACGCCCTCCTCTGATCCGTGAGTCTAATATTAATGTTATCCTAATGTGCCAAATATTGTCGTTATTATATTGAGCCTATTCTACCTTGTCTTGTTATGTACACTGTAACACATTACGGTAGTTTTAACGGTAAAATGCTGTAAATATAACGGTATATTACCGTTTTACACCCA
>JAVFBX010178977.1:0-14795 GCA_034783855.1 Mopalia kennerleyi
TCTGGTTGGTATTGGAATAACGCCGTTGTCCTATAACACTGTGTTTTCTCTGGTTGGTATTAGTATAACGCCATTGTCCTACAACAACGCCCTTTCCCTAATACTCTGTATTTTCTCAATCTGGTTTCGGGATTTTTACTTAACACAGTTTTACTGTCTGACATGTATTTAGTCATTGTTGAACTTTCAGCTTCTATACCCTGATAGGTTTTATACAAAAGCGACGGACTGAGCCTGGTTTCCACATTTCCTTATCGTCATGTTATACACTAAATCGATCTCCTTTTGGCATCGGTTTCAGTAGATTGCTCCTTTACCATCCTGTCGATTAGCCAGGATATTTGCAAAGATTATTTTATCATTTAGTGACTTAATTGGATTTGATTTATTCACCAGACATTTCACAATTTCGTCAATTAATTGTGAAGGCAGGAATGACGACTTGTACACGCCCGTGAGTAAATTGAGAATAAATTATCAAATCTCTTTCGTAGAGCAACTATCTCAAACGAAGAGTACCTATCATATATTATTATATGTAGATTTATACACACATACTCATGCACACACGTACACACGTATATAGTTTCAAATATACACCTGTGCACATATAGACAAATAAATACATATATACATATTTATCATATACCTACGGGTTTCACAACACAGACACAGATGCATCATATATTAATCCGTTTCAGATGGTTCAGATACTTGCGGTTGAAACGGGACTGCTTTCATATTTACATTCTATATAACAGCGCCCCCTATCGTGACAGGGGAGTTGCCCTCGACTTTGTGTTGCAGAAGTCAATATACTTGTCAACCGTACAATTTGTGTCATTTTTTTTTTAAATTAAACCCAATATAAATGTTGATAACACGAAACAAACCCGCTGGACGGTGGTTGGAATTGAATTATGTTTTATCGCATGTTTTTCTGGAGTATGTAATTTAATAGAACAAATTCACGTGCTCAGCCAGCTCAGTGATTGGGGGTTCCCTCTGTGGAGTCATATGATTCCAATTTAAACAAACCGGCGCTCTTCTTTAAATTCTATTTCCAAACCATCTAACTATGTGTCAGAATAGTTCAATCATATAATATCATACTTACAGTTTTATGGGTTAAAAAAACGGAAATGAAACAGAAATTGCTTTCGATCGGTATCCTGATAGGGTCACCCGACTACTGAGATAATGGAACTGTTGGAAGTCACCTTGAAATGTAATGATGTATCTTCGATATTTGAATGACATATTAATACTCTGTCATCATTCCAGAGGTGATCTTGATCTCTTCATTGCCGCTGTTAATTAGCACGATCCTAACATTACACTCCAGTCCACTGTTAGTTTTGATAGCGTAGCTTTTTTGATGTTACGGTAGATAAATCCTTTCATCTTCCATATACCTTCAAGGGAATAATTAAATCTCAAGTAATTAGGTTTCACAGAATTTCTTTCACTCTTGTTATCTTCATTCAGACTTGTTCTGTTGTCTTTGAGGCTCTTATGCCCAGACGATATACTAGGCAATTTCTTTGCCAAATAAAATCTGAAACCATAATATAACTAAACTAAACGCAAATACCAGAATCACCCTGTAACTGTGTCAGACAGGCCCTCAAATTGTGATTAAGAAAATGTTGTATAGAATGTATACCTTATAACTTTTAAGAAGTCTGAAACAATATGTAGGTGAAACTAAACTTTCCCTTCGGCTTAGAGCCAACAATTTTTTGAGTTCCAATAGGTCAAACCTCATATCCCCAATAGCTGAACATTTCTCTCTTCCTGTCGGTTCATGATCGTTGTGAAATCATGCACATTGAAAAGAACCACAAACTCTTTCCTCTGAAGAAGAAACCAAACTGAAACGCTTTAAAAAATAGGATTCAACATCTTCAAACTTTTTATCCGCTGGGGTTCAATTGGGAACCAGATAGATGGTTTAAAAAAAAATAATTCCAGTTGTATTACAATATGATCAACCAAGCACTCTGTTCGCTAGTCTCCTTTTACAGGAATATGAAAATCTGATACCTTAAGTGTTTACTCCTCTCTCACAAACATCCATTATAGCATACATGAAAAATAGAAATCGGGAAACCCTATTAGATATTGCGAAACCTCCCTCTGTATCAAACAGGTTTGTAACATTTCTTTTCCTTAGCGGATGTATTAACAGGTTATTTTCTATAGCTCTGAAATACCTGTTTGTATGTTGATTTATTCCCAACCCACATCGAATATCTGGTCTGTCACATATCTATCAATACTTCATATATACCCTGTAAATGGTCATTACCTCTTCTCATTACAACTCGAGATTAAGATCTATTTAGAATCTTGTCTCTGTTAGTTTAAATTTATCTAGAGAATGAGATCATTCATCGATTTAAGTTCATGAACATCCTAGCTACACAGTGTTAACGCCCTAATGTGTGGAATTGCTCTCCACCCTCGAAGAAATGTTTTTTTACATCCGACTAAAACAAAGACATTGATGGGGTATTTTTTATAGTACCGGCAGTCTATTCCATTCTCCGAGGCGTGCTATAAGTGGAAATGATGACGTGGAGACTTATTGGAAAGTAAATTAACGACGACTAAATGTATTTAGTACATTACATCTTGAACCCGAAAAGGGTGCTTCAGGTTTTTCGAAATTTTAATAAGGACGAATTTATTGGAATTTGGTTCTCTGCCCAACCGTAGCATATCGTATAAAAACACAAAATATATTACAATGCTAAGCACAGTATGATATCAACATTGTTCTTTTTAAAATGCAACGAATTCGTCTTTACAACGAGCCATTATTGATAAACATGCGAGTTCCTATGTGGAATATCCCCAAATCAGTCTCAAATAGTGCTTTAAAGATTCGCTGTTGATTCATTTGATAGTTTTGATCTAACACATGTAAGGGGGCAATGGCACATTAATAAATCTATTGCTTTGTCAAATATTTCGTATTATCACACCTGAGAAGGTGAAACATTTTAACCTTCTAACGGCGTGGTTCTATACTCCAATAATGTTAAATAAGGAGCATCAGACTTGTGTTCCTTTTTGTACCATTTTCTCTGCTAAACCATTTGATCTAGAATATCTTGGACTAGATGTTTTATTAAATTGAACACGAACTCCTGAACTACTCCACGTAAACATGTTCTACACGACCTTTCGGCCCACATGCCGGGCATTTTCTATACGACCTTTCGGCCCACATGCCGGGCATTTTCTATACGACCTTTCGGCTCACATGCCGGGGCCTTTTGCAAGTGAATACAATCATAAAATTCAAAAGTGGGTAGTATTCGCTTGAGAGAGGCCGATGTGGGCCGAAAGTTCATACAGCAGATGTTTACGTGAAGTAGCTCAGGAGTTCGTGTCTTAGTTGATGTAATACAATCCGCTTGTGAGTCTTAAGCAGTATATCATATATAGATGCTTTTTGTTTCAAATCCCTAAACATTTGACAACTAAGCAGATATATCACATATAAACTGATGTCCATTATCACTGCTTATCATTGATTAATGTCTCTTTCTATAGTCTATCTAACTCTGGAAATAGATAATGAATGCCTTTATGATAGCGTAAATCACTGCCAACTTTACACCATGGCTGATTTGGAATTACATGGGTCTTCAGTGGTTGTCATGGTTACATATTTCACAGTCACATGTTTAATTTCAGTTTGCACACCTGGCCAATATCTAATCTTCCCGCTTATGGTTCCTCTACCTGAGCCTTTCTCGAGATATCCGCTGTGAACGATTTACTATCTTGTTTGTAATGACATTCTAATTCACAATGTTGAAGTTTCTCAACATTCTCTGTTACCTCAGTGTAGCCTGGATTCTTTGTTATTTTAGATTTAACAACAGCAACAGCAATCATATGTCCAATCCCTTGCAACCTCCTATTCTAAACAAATCCCTAATCACGTATTCGCGAGTTCTCAGTCATCAAATAGTTCTTCTGAGAGGGACAGATCAATTATATTATGACAATCTAATTAGGAAATATACAAGAAATTTTAATTTTGTGGAGTAGCAAAAACTCAATCATGTAGAGTAGCAAAAACTTATCTATTTTTTTCTTTCTTTTTGCATAACATTGCTTAATCAGGATTTTATAACGTTCTAACGTAGGAATCTCAAATGGAGTAGAAAGTCCAATTCTGACATTACCATGTTCGCAGCTGATAAATCAATTTGTTGTTTTTATGAGTCAATGGTCGATATAAATAATAATTGAATATTATACAGTGAAGTTTAAATAAAATAAATTTTGCTATCATCAATGGTAGAAAGAATACTAGTAATTCACTCGACTCTTCGCGTCTATTGAATTATTCTTTCAATCATTCACTAGACCAATAGGGTATTTAAATTTCACTATGTAATATCCTGAATTTAACCGAGGTGTCATTTTTAACAGATGATAGCATCTTCTTCAGAACTGTGAGCTGACATTTACTTGGGCTAACGACAACGATCTTTTCACAAAATGCTAACAGCCACAGTCCCTGCTCATGAGATTAGAACTATATTTATTCACAATATCTACAATGCTGTTGGCACCTCTTTCGGCTGACAATTTGGACAGGTTTTAAGCGGTTACTTCATTTGCCTTTCAGTTGTCTATACATCACATAATCCTTTGATAAAGTAAACTGTTTCCAACCGCTCCGAATGGCCTCTCTGTGCATAAGACCTGAAACAAGCCCGAGGCGACTCTGTATTGAAGAGACGTGTGCAGGTGAAACAAATTAAGGGGCGCCAGATAGATCATATAGAGGAGATAGGGGGCGCGCGGGTGATAAGTCAACGCAAATTCAGTATCCATCGTCGGGAGTTTATACTACACTTTACTATATTAAACTCCTTAGTTGTTATGCTAATAAAGCGTTTAAATAGATGACTTTGCGTTCGCGTACAAAGCAAGTCATTTATTTCAAGTATACAAATAAATATAATGACTAGACCAGGTCTAGTCTAGGTCTTGTTTTGCAGTTGGGATGTTGGCCGTTATAGTGATAAAATAAACTAATAAAGCGCTACAGGTTGTGTTTTAAGAGAGCAATCTACTTTTAATAAGACATTAAAGTTAGATATTTTTCTGCGGTTGTTATATAACCTTTATAACGCAATGCTCGTCAATAGCACGACGGCTGTTGTCACAGTATCCTGTCTCTAACCTGTGTGTCTTTGACTGATTCCACTTGAATAACGGCGTGCCCTGATTCAGTTAAAACATTAAATCTTCAACGTTCAAGTGAAAAACGTTAAAACATACAAACAAACTCAACGAATTTCTAGGAAAAAGTTACTGCATGGCAAAATCAGTTTCTTTTGAAGCCATCATTAATTGAAGTATGCAGACTTTCCTAGAAAGTATTAAACAAACTGGTTAACTATAGTCTTGCTTGATATCCTCGTATACTCGCAATACTGATTATCGGCCTGTAGATGGGTTATGAAAACATGAGATTTATTTCTTCGAAGGGAATTTGAACGGCAACTCTTCCAGACGAACAATAGCGCCATGCAGCTGTGTAACATGACCGCTCTTGTAATTCAAGACAGCAGCCGAGGGCCAGGCAATAATTGTTAGTTAATAAAGGCTGTGGTAGATACATGTGTCATACAAGTATCACTTAGTGCTGCAAATGCACTACTTGACATTTCCGTCCTGAATAATACGTTTGCTCTTTCCGAACCAGATTACCTTTACATAAAAGTTATCTGCGGAAATACGCTTAGATTTGTTTCTTCTCAGTCCAATAAGGAGACATGTATGACCAATTAAAGAAATAAAAAACGTCTCATAAACTAATATCGAAAGATCATACCCGGAGGCTGTACAGAGCTCTTGAAATGACAAATATAGGCTTATTTTTATACTAAAAAGACCATGTTTTCTTGTCTGGCTAGTACTTTGTAACTTTTGTCCTTTGCACAGTTGCTCATAAATCAGGAGTATTGGTGATCGTACTACGTAAGGGGCCTCCTATTTCAATTCTGACTAGAACCGAATCTATTTCAGGGTTTTGTTTTTTTTAATTCACAGAGCAGAACGCAAATTCTTAAGTTTATTGCAGCTACATAACAAGGGCTCGAATCATCTAAACATTGAATTGATGCTAAAATGTCAGTTATTGGGATGAGACTGGTCCGTGTGATAGGCAGTGAACAAATCAATAGATCTGTTAGTGTTTCAGATGTAATATATTTGGGTGAAAATCTCTATACCTGATAGAGAGTTTCCTGGAAAGGTTGTTAGCCAATCGGCCATATCATGTGCCGTCTGATTGCTATTGTATCTAACGAATTTAAAAGCGTTGACGTTTGCTGAACGATTTGTCTGCGTCAATAAAGACGTTCGCATGTATCTGTTAAACCCGATATGTTATACAATTGAAGAGAGCAGTGTAATTCTAAAATAAAATGCGTTGCTTATAAAGACTAGAGATGGCACACTAGTTCAAGCTTTGAGATTCATTGCTAAATAGAGTACATACATCTACTATAGACATCGTTTCCCATGATGCAGTCTGTTTGTGTTACGCCATACACGGGACCGTCTCAACATGATATATCTGGGCTCTCAGAAATCAATTAAAGGCGATAACGCGTGCTGGTAATATGTTTGAAAGACAGGTGACTATTAAATGTACACCGGCTCAATATGACGCGAAAAGAAGGTGCCTTATCATTAACAAAACTTCTTGTGCTCCGACAAAATGGTCAACTGTTCGATGTGTGTCGACGATAACATTTTCTGATGTGATGTCAGATTTCTTGGACCTGGACATGATGGGGTATATATCTTAGATACTGTATATAAGAGGATTTCATTCATTGCTGAGTTTCGATCTTAATTTCTCCGTTATAGCCTAACGACTCATCGCCGGTGCTATTCATTTTGCGTAGTTCCACGAATGGTGAAGTTGCTTAAAAAAAACAGAAGCGTCGCTTATAGCATATTTAATCACTTATATATTATTAAAGATCGACCGTCCAAATTGTATGACGTCAATTTAATTCAGAATCGATTTTATTAGCAGTTTTAACAACTGGTATGTCACAGCAACATCTCTTCATCTGAACAGATACCAGACCAGACTTCCTATCTACTGTAACACGATCTCAAGAAGGGCTGAAGAACCAGTTCTGTTCAAGCGTATAGGGTTCGCATTGGATAAAACATCTCTAACAGTTTGTGATTATATGAAACTTATATCATTCTTCGGGAATTGGCCTTGTTAAAAATATGATAATTCCAATTAAAAGTTCTGAGAAAAATGCGACCCGCAATTCTCTCCAGCTTGGATCACGACAGTCCTTCTCATGTGTCGGTAATACGGGCGATTAAGTGCATGTTGGATTCCATTAAATGATTACTCTTATGAGTGCACGGTCTTTGTGTGATGTTTGGAAACCGGTCGCTTACATTGTAAGGAACAACATGGACCATGGACAGACAGGATCGTGATGGCTGTTAATTTAATCGATATATATATATATTTCTATCCGTCTGTGATTATGTGTTCATGGTCATCACGATGTTCGTTGTAGAAAACATGAGGATGTTTTCAAGCGGTTTTCTCTCCGTTTTCCGCCATATTTAAAATAAGAAAGAATGAGAATAGGACGATCTGTCAGTATTTAAGAATACTGACAGATCTGTTCCCAAAGATGAAAGTACTCAATGATTTTTGTGTCTTTAATAAGAGAATTAACAGTATTTTAATTCTTAATGTATAACACTTCTTTAGTTTGACGAGATTCCAGGCCACAAGAAGTTGTCAATGAACTGAATCCATAACCCATATAGATTCAGGCACCGAATTCCGAGCTGTAAATGCCGGCAACCTGGATCACTCGACAAAAAGAAATAATTTTGCTTTTCTGTTGTATGGGTACTGGACATTCACTACCCTTCTGATAACAGGGTGACAAAGCACTCAAACCTGAAGGCCGTCAATGTTCTTTTATCTTTTACAAATTGGAACTTATTTTGGGATAACACTTGCTAAGTTTGAACTTATTCCAGTTCAGACAAATTTGCAGCTTTAGAGCACTCCAGGAATCGAACCCACAACCATCAAAGTCGGATACCGAATGGTCAGACGAAGCTCAAAAAAAGAAAGTTTTTATCCCAACCAAATCACTGTAAAAACAGATCCCTTTCGAAAGGCACAAAAACGCGCTCTTTATTGAAGTAGTAGAATCAGCATTTACAAATTCTGTATTACTGTTTATCTATATATTGTGCTAGGCTAGTATAAAAAGCGACAAGGCATGATCTGGAAATAGATACACTGTTGTGTAACTGTCATGTCTGTGCAGCTCTCCCTCCACAGGGTATTGTAACAACGGAATGGAAGGCCATACGAGTTTCTATATCATAGCAACTTCCCTAGGCAAGGCGAGATCCGACGTCAGTCTATATATTCATCCAGTTCGTGGAGATAAAAGACTTGCCTAGGGAAGATGATATCATAGTTGAGCGGACATAATCGACAAACTTTAGAACAAAATAGCTCCAACTGGTAGCCAAAGGTAGGCTATTGTGTCTAGCCGCGAGAGAGATTGTTTATTAAAGTAGACTATAGTTTCTTCTTCAGCCCACCCCCTTCTCCTCCTCCACTTTTTTCCCACTTTTGGGGGGTGTCCGTTGTTCCGGCTTAGCATCCGTATTTGGACCCGGAACGGATGCACTAGGTTTTGAAAACAGCTCCTAACTAGTGTTGATGTGTGTAGTTTGTATGGTCACGTTTTCTACTTCATACAATCTGTGGTTGAATCATTTGGAGACTGTACCATTATTCCCCACTTTGGCCCATCAAATGAGAGAGGGTATTTGATCGGACTGTTATATGACTATTGTGTCCACTATTTGTCTGCATTGTTTCGCTTGCCTTTCCAACATGATGTTGTCTCTGGTGAAATAAAGACAGCGTCTAGCTTTCAATATATTGGTCGCCGCTGGCAGTTAACATTGAGGTAATATCTTACATGACGGATGTACCAGACTTCCGGTTCTCTTAAAACGCTTCTAATCATCTTCCATATACCAATTACGGTATTGGGAGATACCTTAATTCTCTTTTTAAAACATTAAATGGCTTTACGTAGAATCTCGCCAAAACTAAGAAGGTTACTGATGGGAAACATGGAACTGACACTACAATCATATCGGTGGGTGGACAAACTTGACACCATCTAATCGAAGTAATGGATGTCTCCGCGTAGTGTTAATCTAAATTCTTATTTATGTGACAGTACAGCATGGGACTCTTTCTCGTTGTGCGCTTGCAAACCTGCCAATGGCTTAGATATATTTGACCTGTTAGATAAGCCTTAAGGTGGCAATCCTTCCTGTCTGGCTGTCAGAATTGGCAATCAATGGCATGTAATCTCAATGTGACAGTGTATCTCAGAACAACCTAGTGCTAGCCTCTTCCTAGGGATGGCTGTGGCGGACAGCTTTGACGCCAAACATCCGCAGTGTTTTGTGTTCACTCGGTGTTGCATAACTTTTACATCCTGAGTCTCTCAAATAGCGGAATGATCCAAGTCTTATTTAAACATTCATATATTATTCTTACCATGCAAAGCACCAGGAAAACGTGTTACGGAAATCTCAACTAATTGTTATATTTATACACTTTCTATCTCGAAGCAGTTGGGAAGGGTCGAACGCTAGAAGACTAGATTTTTAAGGTTGTGGATATTGGGTTTTGATTGAATTATTTCTTTGATTTATTAATTTTGTAGTTTGAAGGAATACGTGGATTACAATTTCGATTATATAAAATCTGATATCAATACCGATTGTACCGTAACTACTCTGTTGGAATTACCTTCCTGGACATCGGACTGGCCCGTAGGTATGGTATAATATGTTGCCTCGGTGCTAAGGAGCAACACGATTTGAGTTGTGTCTTGTCGTTGACCTGTTTTGTCTTTGTTTGTTGCCAATGACGTCAATGGTGGTTTCTTCATCCCCTGGACTGGAAAGCCATCATATGACCTCTAATACGGTGTAATACTCAAATCAAAGAGACATAAAAGCAAATCGTTGAAACACGTGTCCATTTATGGTTCCAGTCACCTCGATGGTTAGAGGCTCCAGACCCACTGGCGCCGGGTGGGTTCAAGAGAAGAAGAATTTGGTTACGCCCTTCCCCCCGTCTCCTGCGCCTAGTTACTATATGACCGGCATTAGTTATCTTTTACTATGTACTGCAGATTACCACCTGTACGCATGAAGGTACTGTCAGGGGTACAAGGATGTATGCAGTGTGATGTAGATGTCACAATTCAATTCGATGTCCATTTATGATGTATCACATGACAAAGTTGCAGAGTAACGTCTGGAGAACTTCGTTCAATTGCCAGTGCATTTAGCCTCAGATCTTTTCATTCAAAGAAAAAGCTCCGTCATTTGATTCTATCTAATGAATTACAGTAAAAGTGTTCCCGTTTCCATCACTGTATTTCACTAACCCAGATTTATATTACTGGCGCGTTGCTTTAAGAAGATTCTAACCTCAAAGAACGCCACAAACGTGATTCCATCTCACATATAAGTCATTAGGTGAGATTCCGTCTTTGAACTTGTAGTTTGTTTTTATCAAGTACTTCTTTGTGAATGATAGAGAGCAAAATGATTCGCCATTCACGTCACGTTTGACCAATTAACCAGTTCATACAATTTTTAATGAATGTATCGATTTTTTGTAAAGGGTCATAGCTTATTATCGCTTTATTTATCGGTAAAACACTCAAAATTTAAGCTTTTGTTATGTCGAAATCAAAATGTTGAAATATTAATCTCTACACCAGAGACGAACGAAAAAATATTTGAATAAGAATACTCTTAATTTTAATAACAAAATGTGACTGCATGATATCAAACAATATTTGAAAGCCATTTTAACTATTTTCTCTGCTTTCATTTCCGCTCAAGAGTACTTGGGAAATGCCTACTTATACACTGCAAGCCATTTTATCACTTTTATCTTTATTCTACATATGTTGTATTCTTTTTCACATCTGTTAAATTCTTTTTCACATGTCTAAAATAAATGAATCCATTTTACACAGTATAAAAGCAAACGAATATGCCACATAAGTGCCTCAATATTAACACAAACCAATGTAGACAATAAAAGCTTTTTTCATTATTTTGCTATCTATCTTAATTTTATTTAAAATTAGGTTATTTCAAATCGTTGTAAAATACAGCTGCAGAATGGCGTAGCGTTTACACTATTTATGCTAGCATAAATTGTTACGGTTTTACCAAACCAAACCCATAGAGATCTACAACAGCTGCACATAAAACTAACAATGATAGGAGTCGTTAAGAGATAATTTTCCTGTAATGCCTGGTACCATACGTATTCAGTGTACACTCTAGCTTGATCATCGATTGGTTGGAAAAGAATGTTGTCAACTTGAAGTACTCTTTGTGACACAGGCTGATCATTGGATGTAGGTATCTTGTTTGCCATGGATCGGTCCGTTTAAGAGAGGCCAGAATGAAGATAAGCTCAGCTTGTAGTTTTAACAGAACTATGTACAATTGCCAAATAGTTAGACGTGTTTGTTTATTTACTGTTGACAGTGCCGAGTGACAAGATCCACGTCCAGACCAGTCTAGTGTTAACAAACAAGAAACGCGGTACTCTGAGTAGTGTCAACCGCAACGTTGGACACATTGGCGACGTTGATGAAACAATCCTGCTTGAAGCAGACGTCGGGTGGATGATTGCCATCACCATTTTAAGCCTTTCAACTGTTGAAGCTTCAACTCCTGATATATGTGAAGCCAATTTCATGGAAATCACCGATGTCATTTTGAACAACACGGATTCTACGCTTAAAATTCCACTATGTGATGATAAGTCCGTCAACAGTTCAATTGTTACAACTGATCAACCAGTGTTTAAATCTCATCTGCACAAGGTGGCACTTCGTCTGAAAACTGGCGAAGGAGGCGAAACGGCAGCTCCCGGATTTACCGTGGCATACGAGGTGCTTGCAGGTGAGTCCGAGCCTATACTGAACTAGCAAAGGAAGTAGATTGATTTTATTATCGAGGTAAACACAACAGCGTAAAGTGAGAAATTGGAATATCTCTTTCTTCTTTAAAATTAATTCAATAAAAAAGGTTTTTTGACATGCATACTACTCTACGCGCCATGAAATCAATTGCACAGAATTACTTATTCATTTGTAAATTCATGATCTCACATATGACATTTCTTTCATTCCCTTTTAGTGTAGCTGACTATTTTACACAACAAAATTTGAGATTCTTTGAAAAGTGAATATCAAAATTGATATAGCCATCACAAGTGAAATAAATAATTTGACATTTAAACTGGCAGTAATATCCTGATCGTGTTTAGATGGAAATAATTTTTATTGTTCTTACTTAAGGTAGGTCGGCCCCTACGAGGTAAAAATTTGTCTGTTTTTTTCTTATTTGTTAATACGAAAATTCACATTATTAACCTGCATTTAGTGAAACAATTATACAAATATTCCAATTAGAAGTCCTTTAATTTTAAGTTTGAAAATTGTGATTTAGTGCATTGTCAGTGTACAGCCCGATGGTTTCTGCTCTTATTCTACCATTTAAATGTTTAAAAGTTAATCTTCCTGACGAAGTAAATCTCTAAAGAAACTGCCCTTGACAAAGAGTGATTAGTTTAGAAAACCTGATTATTGGTTAAGGCAAGATTACAAATATGTTGACTATCTCATACAAAAAAACCCTCAGTACCATCGATAATGGGAAATTGTAGTGAATTGATTGATTGGTGATTGAATGTCAGGTATTATAAGAATTCAGTTTTAGAGTATGCTTACTACAACATTTTTAAACGGCGATCGATCATTTGTAACTGATCCGAATGCGAACCAATGAAACGAATTCTTCACAAACTTTTCTTAACAAGGCCACTAAAAACATGACGCTCTCAAGTCTCTCCAATTAACTTGGGCATTACATTAATTTGGTTTCATTATTCTTACCGTTTAGAGGCTCTCCATTTTTAAACCACTGTGTAATGACATTATCATTCTCTCCCACGGCAGAGCGTGCGACACAATCAAACTGAGCCGTCTCACCATCCGTCACTGTTATTGAGCGCATCTTCTCAACCCATATTGGTTCAGCTGAGAACAAGACAGATAAAATCAGCGAAAGTAATGTCAATATTATAACCTGAAAACAACACAGATTGAATCAGGGGTAATAATGTCAATATTATCAGCTGAAAACAAGACAGATTAAATCAGCGGTAATAATGTCAACATTATCATCTGAGAATAAGACAGGGATAACAATGTCGATAAATTCAGCTTAAACTTTTAAGGCATCTAAATCTAGAGGAGATATCCTGCATGGAAATGTGGGAAACAATAATATCTCTCAAAATTTAGTGAGATATTATCCCTCAAAATTTAGTGAGATATTATCCCTAAAAATTCAGCGAGATATTATCCCTCAGCATTTAGTGAGATATTATCCCTCAACATTTAAATATATATTATCCCCAATGTACAGTCAAGCTTTTCAAGACAGACCGTCTTTTGTCAAGGTCTTTAATCCAATGCCATTCTTAGTCAGATCGAAGTTCATCTTCAACCAGAGAGATAATGAAAGCTGAATGCTAACAAATGTTTCGAATAAATATTTGCCTTAGCTTGAAGCACACTTCAGTACCATGACGTACACCATGGAATAGTTTCAAAAATACACCAGATGCCAAATATTGCGTTTATAAGGAGTTCAATGCGATGAAGTGTCCTGTCACGATGGTCTAATGGGTGTTTTATGTCGTGCTCAAGGACATTCCACGTATATGGCGACGGTGTAACAAAAACTGTCACCAGCACAACCATACAATGTGTAGTGTCTCTAATCAATCTACTGCCCCTACGCAGAGCGCTTCGTGTTATGATATGTCTTTCATTTACGCTTTGTTTATACGCGGCATCTACAATTGCTCAAGGCCTTAAAGCCTTAAATGTCATGCCTCAATAAATGTGATATTACTTCAAACAAAAACGCTTGATATCAAATCCATCAGTGGACAAATGGATTTGGTTGTTCGGTTGGGGTTTAAGTCTTTCTCAAGGCCATTTCACTTAAATTGACGACGGATTGTCCACTTCTCACTGTTGAATGCTTAAATGCGGTGAAACACGGGGAGGAAAACTAATTAAAGTCACACCTTCGATTGATTGAGCCACACCATGGGACTCGTTTATTTATACTCAGTCAAAAAAGAAACTTCACACTCATAATTTCTAAATATTTTCTTGAAACTTAATACAAGACATATTATAATTTTATTAAAGGTAAATGCGTTGTCAAAGACATCATGACACACGGCAACTCCGCTGTGCACAAGCATGCAGTTCGTGCGAGGATTCATCAACGATAAAGCATGTTTCCTTGTGTTCCTAGTCACGTGACTTAGACACGTGCAATTGAGTCCAATTTAGCACAGTTGAGTGACATCTACGGAAAACGTGGAAAAAGTCTATGCTCACAAAGTTTGGAGACCCTAGGTATATTATAAATCGTACAACAGCTCAGTCTGTTATTCGAGTATGTTATTCAAACAGCGCCCCTAGCGGTGTATGGAAGAAGTAAATGTGTCACGTGATAGAATAGTGGTCGTAGTCCATGCCCATCAAGTTTGGTGATCCTAGCTATATTATTAACGGAAAAACAGTCCAGTCTGTTAT
>JAVFBX010178988.1:0-26007 GCA_034783855.1 Mopalia kennerleyi
CATTGCGTTTTGTCCACGACACGTGACATACGTTTCAGCCAATGAAAATAGACAATCAAAGAGCACTATATAATAATCAATGTTATAGCATTATTTCCATCTCATTCGTTATAAGGCTTGATGGTCATATACAGGGATAGGATAACGTCACATGAATGTTCATGTAAATTACACACATAATATAATAAAGTGCCATGACTTGGCATGGATGGTAACTTACTTTATTTCATTCAAGATATCGTTTTCAAGTAAATTGCATACAAGCTTGAAAACGATCATTGGAATGAGATAAGAACTTAGTATTCAGTAAACTAAGAAATTGCCGCTTGACGAAGCTAGATTACACATAGTTTAAATAGCAGCGTAGCGAATTCGAGACTCATATTTTTGGAGTAAATAGCTTATGTTGATCTCCAGAATATGGATAAAGCTCTAGCACACATTTTAGAAATACATAATAATTATGTATTGATAACATATGTGCCAATCCCATCTTAAATTGAACTGTCATTAATTAGGTAATGGATACCAACATCAGTCGATTCTTCAAAAGCCACTGTTAGTTGTTTTTGTTCGTTGATGATAGTTATAAAGCACACAGCAGCTGCTAATAAAGGTAGTGGTACAAAAGTTATGTTATGAAGCAAAAATCTCGTTTGATGTTCAACCGTGTTTACACAATATAGATTCATACAATCTCTTGTATATAAGGTTTAAATGAGAGTAAAGTTATGAAGGATTGATATCATTCCAAGAAAATATACCAACTTGACGATAGCCCGCCGCATTATTTATATACCATAAGCTATTTCCCAAGATGATTTTTTTTTAATTATTGAAAGCAATATCTGCAATGTAGTAAGACTGATACAATATATTGCTAACAACTGATCATGAATATAGACACCCACATATTTTTTTAAGGCTGGACAAGTCTCCAGAGTTTGTATCCTAACGCCCAAATGTGCATGCTACGGGCAATTTGCTTCTTCTTTCCAGGCAATGTACGGCCAATCATGGTAATTGCCAAAGCAGTCTGTTGCGTAAGACGATGTGTTAAGTGGGTTTTAGCGTGATAATGCGTTCAAACGCTATTACACCCTGGTCTGCCGTTCTAACTGTACCCTTGGATTAAATGCCTTTTGTCATGAAATCTTACGAACGGTTTGTCCATATCATTAACATTGATAGAGTGCCTGCATAGTGCATACAAGGTTTCGACCAAATAAGTTCACGTAACAGCTAAACTTATATGAAAATTCACTTCATTTATAAGAAAAGGTAAAAGCGAATAGACAAGATGAGTACGCCTTTTCCCATCTATACAGAGAAAGAACGATAAATACGAATTTATTTGCATTTGGGTACGGAACAAAAACGCCAATCTTTCTAAAAGAAACTTCGCTAATGTAAAAGCAAACTAGAGTCATTTCCATATGTAGAGTTAAAATCAATTATGCATAGCGCCCCATTTCGTAGTAATCGTTTACAAATAGATCGTTTCTCAGCAGAGGAATTTATTTTGTGGTTATAAACCGAACTGTTGGTTTCCATTGCCAAGTGTTGGGACTATATATTGAACAGAGTCTGTGAAATCCATTTGGTTTTCCCATGCCTGTTAGCAAGGCTGTAATCATCAGCAGTCAGACGGTTATATTAGCCTTAACATCTCTCTGTTGATCTCATCAGGACCTTAAATTGCTTTCCCCCGAGGTTAAAATGCAATTTGGCCTAGTTTTACTCGGTCAAGTTAGATAATATTTCTAAATTACGAAGTGCAAAAATCGAGTAAATTCAATTTTCGATTATGGTCCACAAAGTGGAAGAAAAATGGACTGGGGGAAAAGTCAAGCATATCGCCATTACTGAAGCTAATACCTTTTCTGTACTGCCACCTTTATAATAGAGATCGCGATTGGCCAGGAGTGTTCTTGACGTACACAACAAACGATGTGAATTGCATCTGACAGCGCCGTGGCACAGGGAGAGCTATGATGTCTGCGGTAATGGGTGAAATGCTGGGTGAATATACAGTATTAGATTGTGATTGAACAATTCTTTTCGACATCGAATTCTCCTGACACATCAACCACAGACTTCTATGATAAAGGACAGAGTATCAACCGTTCTAGGCTGGACATCTACACACTTGGTCTTCCTTAATTGATCCTCGTAAAGTTAGCAACCCCCCCCCCCGATTCACCGCTACAAAATGAGTAACGTATCCCAATACGTTACAATACAGTTGAATACACTGTGTAATGATTGATGACAGTTGTGTAACTTATATGACCTACGGTTGTTCGCATTGATTTTTTTTATTTTAGGACGCCTTTGATTTCAACAACGACAAAAACAAAAACGCTCCCCAGTTGACAACAATAATGTTTACGGTCGCTTTTCTTGAATCCTTTTGATGTTTCAATTAATTTGGAATATTTTAAATTATAAGCACACGCTTTTAAATGAAAACAAAATATACGGACATGACGCGCTTTAAACAATTTTGAATTTTTAGTTAAATATCCACGATTCACCAAAGAAATTTATAACAAGTACAACTACTTGTGAACAATTGTTTGGCGGGAATAAAGTCCCGAGAGGACATGTTTTATCGCAAGATGATATGTTGTTGTTCAAAGTAAGTCATTACACAATTTGTACAATTTTATTTTTTGTTTCCTTCTTTTTTCAAACATATTTACATTCTAAACAAGTCAACATCTATACTAAACAAGTCAAGATATATACAGGGCTTGGCTTACTTAGCTTGTTGAAACTAGTAATTTTATTCTGAACATCAGTAATGGACTGTTATGTGCTGTTAACTAGACTATTCATTTCCAATGGCCAAATTCTCAAGCTTGTAGATATATGAAGATATATAGCTGTAAATCGAGGTAAGAAGCTTCAAGTTTACAAATATAAGTTTTGCCAGCGCATTAGGATGTGTTTAGCTAGTTTGCGCGTTTTCAATGTATCAAACTGCTCTATCTCCAGACTTGTCGTGATTACCCTAGAAAGGCTCAAATTGATGTCAATGAATCTGGGAAACGCTCACGCGGTACCATTTCTCGGAAGTGACAAAGAGCATATACATAATTACCAACTGCAGAGTCCTGTAAATAGTAAGTTGGAATACATTTGATACAGTGGCATTTGTATAGAAAGGGATTAAACTGTGTGTTTAACTATGCATTGAGATAGTCCAGGGGCAATTATAAAGTCACTTAGCGCGTGTCTTGTTCGCGTCAACAAAATGTCTTATCACATTTATTATAGAACACGATACCCAGGTTTAATGACATGTTTGCTATAAGGCGAGACACGTAATTTTCCACAAAAACGGAGTCCTCATCATTTAGTTACTCTGTTGATTACATTTTGAAACGGTAAAAGTCTCTAGCCTCGGTGATTAATCTTACCTTTTCTTTTCTCCCAAGGCGTAATGTAACATGTTTTGTCTTGTAGCCAAAAACGTCCCATGTTCTGATCATAGTAATTACAGTAATGTGCTCCCTAGGCGTGTAAAGGTATTCAGTTTTCCGGACTCCACACATTTAAACGATCGATCTTTTGCAAACTAATATGCTCCATGTAAAATATGCAACGAAACTCAATATAATTCTGCAGTCTAAACTTTAACTCCAGGGGACAGTTGCTCGAAGCGCTATTAAATTTAATCCGCTATTGGATGACGTCATCCTATGGTGAAGGTCTATCTCTATTTCTCTATTCGCGAATTAATCGCGGTTTGCGACTAATCGTCTTTCGAGCGACAGAATCCTGAAAAATATGCTTATCACATAATGTCTTCTGCTTAAACAGCTTATTTTAATTATGCCATAATACACATTATGATATATTTTGTAGTATATTTTCTTTAGTCTCCTAGACATAAATTTCAACGTAATGCAAATGTTATGTATGAGTGAAGCTGAAAATATTAATTTGACTTCAGTTCACATCAGTAAGCTGTGTTGTACTCTGTGCCAGATTATATGTTTACCAAAGGAGCGCTATCACACATACACAGGATTAACGCCACATTATAGTCATTGATTGATTGATTGATTGGTGTTTAACGCCGTGTTTTAGGGTATTTCACTAATTTGACGGTGGTGTACTTCTACAGAGTGCAGCACAGCAGCACAGCCACACTGTGGAGAATTACGTACAAATGCTCTGTTGGATAATTAATGTTCCTCCACAGCTGATAGCAAAAACATACTTCAACTATTTGCCCGCCTTAGACGAAAGGTCACTTCCCAATAACCTCATATATAAACATGTGAGTGTAAAAACACAACAAACTCATGCACATGTACCATTTGGCGGCAAAGGTCACTACATCACGGAATTGAAGCGATGTTTGCTGAACACACGATGTATTTGTACCTCAGCCATATCGATATTTCAAGGAATGAGTTATTGATTATAAAGGTCTGTCTGACAGTGGCCTCTAAAACATCGGAAAAAGCGACACTTTTGACAGGTCGTCTTCAATAAGGTAGATGTAAAGCTGAAATCATAGCCCTTAATATACGTCACGGAGACTAATAGCAGATGTGTCTGGCCGAGTTCATTTTAAAATGTCATTAATATACCGGCTGAACCGGACACCGTGTCTCTAGAAACAGTTTTTTCTCTAAAAGACAGTGGGTAGATCTGTGTGAATGTTTCCAAGCCTGGCACAACTTGCCCGAGTCAGCATCGGTCCTGTTCTTACGATTAAATTACAGAACTAGCGTTCAACTGTCGCCTGAAATGTACAGACACAAGACACAAATATAAACACAAAGCTGTTCTAGCCCTATTACGCTTAAATATAGCAGACCAGTATTTAACTAAATAAACCCAATTGGAAATGAGCTGTCGGCCTAATAACTATTATGATTATATAAAGACCTTATATTTAATTATCCCATGCATATACTTGACAACGCCAGTTATAGATTTAATGATTTTCATCTTTCTGTATATAGTAACTGTTTTGCATATATATAGAGTTTTAAAAAGGTTGAATCTGGACTATGTGCGGCTGGTAAATAACAATCATTTTCAGTGACTTTTTTTCTCAGTGGATTGCACGCACGACTAAGAACGCACAAGTGTCCGGAGATTCTTTGTAAAATTAAGAAAGTTTAAATTCGAGCAGAAAAGAATAATTTTACAGACATTTATCGGTGATGTAAATGTGCACAGATGGCTTATACAAAAGTTGGTATTGGGTTTGATTTGTAAAGCACAAGTCATATGTGACCCTATCCGCACGACATAAGTGTACGTTATTTGTATTATCGACAGGAGCACGACCAGTTGTGTACATATTACAGGCTGTACCAACATCCCACACATACGGAACCATGTTAAATGGATTTATGTTAGTTTAGCTGTACAAAGGAATTCACAACTGCAATGAAAAGCTCACAGGTATTAATTGTATTTCGTATTGCAGCAGGCCACAGTTATATAGACTTCTAAACTCTGTCAGGATTGTAAGTGCTTCCACTACTATTTGACCTTTATAACATACATCATGACTTCTTTGTAACCCCTGTGTGACCATCGGATATGTATTTTCAAAATTTCGGAAATATCCACACATTAGTAGGAAATGGTAACTTGAAGGCAATAGGAAAAGCTATACTTTCAGCGTGCCACCAAGAAGAAACCAATAATAATAGTTCACAAGAGTTGATACTGGCATTTGAAATATTTTAACTGAAGTCTGTTGGTTGTTCTGTTAAACACCGGACACATTCTAGCATGGTTAATTTAGCTCGGACTTTATTGAGAGGATTCCGAACGAAACAATACAATAGCATCGTAAATGTTCTATAAACCAAGCCGACGAGGCGTAGGTAAGGCGTAATGGTGACATCCAGACATACACAACGAGAATTGTCTTATCATGCTGAACCAGTCTCTTAACAGCCGGAAACGGAGACCTATCACTTTCTGACAAATCCCAAGAAACTACTAATAGTTATTAACAAGTCCGTAATGTAAGTAGTTTGCCTGTCTTTTAGGCCCTTTTGTTAAGTGCTTTTTCCCCATGAATTTTTTCTACTTGATTGGATAAAGAAAATATATGTATAATCCCAGATGAGTTTAGTGAAACAAAGTTTAATGAAGTGTGTAACAAACTGTATCTGGAGATCCACCATTAGAAATGACATTGCGCGTTCAGCAGTTCTAATATTACACTGTGTTATGTCCTGTCTCGTACTGACGGGAGTTAACTTGTGGCATCGTTATTGTCCTCCTGAAAGTATCTTACATAAAAATAAACTTTGATCAAATGAAATGTCAAAATAATTCATATTGTATGCAAATTAAGTATGCCGTGTTTCACGTCAATGTAGTCTGGCTTACCCATAACAGAGACGGATGGAGTGTGTTATTTAACAACCCGTTCCCTGGTCAACTTCGAATCGGTGACGCGGGCGATTGGAAGGTAGCTTCCTGTTGTTCTCAAGAGCTAATGGGTAACAGGCAGCAGATACGTTTTGTGATATCATCGTATAACCTCTGGTGATTGTCCAGTGGGGTCGAAGGTGGTTTCCATCACCCACTGGGCTGACAAGTCGTCACATAATTCAAAAATAACCTTACGTACGACGTTAAACCCCGATCAAACAAAACAAACAATATTTGAACACGTTACAATGGATGGGAATGATACCTATTGGCCTCCACATGCAGTCCAGTGATCGTTAGAACATTTGTCCCAAACTGATGATTTTTTTAAATTAGATTTTTAATTAAATGTCACCAATGTTAAGTTCTTATGAGAATAAGGTAGCCTTTTGAGAGCTTAATGTTTCACCTTTTTTCTATTCCTACTGCAACTGTTTGCACGTTCTTTTATTTACAAGTGCTACAAAATGTTTGTAGTTATTTCAGTCTTGTGGCTGGATTATTTGAGGCTTCATTTGAAAGCCCTAGGGACATAGAAAAACATTGGGAAATAACCCTTCAATGAAATGTGCAAGTATTCCGTGAGAGACCGGACACTTCCCGACATGGGTAATTAAACTCGGGCTGCATTTTATCGAGATGATTCCAAACGAGCCCTACCTCCAGTATCGTTAAATGTGCAATAAAGCATGCTGGTAAAGCGTAAGTAGGGGTTAATGGCGAAATTCAGACCGAGGCACAGAGATGTATGTTTTCAAGCTGAACGAATCTGTTAACAGCCTGTAAACCTAATCCCTCCGGTTTTGATTACGCGTTATGATTTACTCAGGCAAGTAATTGTTTTGTGGTTTCTGTGGCAATTTTACATTTTCTACATTTTTTCTACAAATTTCCGCATCACCTATGTTTAGGGCATAATGTCGCACCTCTGCAGTTTTTAGTGACCTGCTGTCACACGTTGTAACTCATGTTTAAGCCTTGAAAGATTTGTACAATATAATTAACTCGTAGTTTTTGTAGCCTTATAGTAAACACTTCGACAGTGCCTTTATGTTTTTAATGCCTTTGTATGTTGAACTGTGATCAGCTCTCGGTTTTATAGATTTTATTAAATCGAACAAATTTTACTAACTTGTAACAACCGAAGCTTTTACCATTCAGGTAGCAACCGTGATCTTTTATCCTCCCGGTTTTTTTTAACCAGTTTAGTGTGCAAAATGAGTGCCTGGAGAAAGTCTTATTGTTGTTTCGTGCAGTTGACTGACGCGCGGCGACAGTTTCTAATTTGCAATCTAACCTCGAAAGTCATGCCAACTGTAAAATTGAAATAAACCCATCAGATGTCACCTTCAACGTTCAAATTGTGCCGTTCTCATGCATTAACATAGATATTGTCACTTCGTTTTCTGCATTGGGAAGTTTTGGTACATTTTTGTTACGTACACTCTTATAAATAATGGTTCTTTTGAGGTTCTTTTCAGAAAACGATGGTTCTATACGGATCGACAAAAACGGTTATTTGATATACGAAGATAGGGTGAAATACTTGGAACGGTTGCTGTGAGGGCTCCATACGGAACCATAAAAGGTTCCACCAGAGTTCTGACTGAATTAAAGCTATATTTTTGTAAGCGTGCACTCACAAAATGCCCAGTTGGTATATCACAGTACAAACCATAGCATAGGTAATTCGCCTTTATATTCTTGTTTCTTTAATGATCTTTAAACTGGTGGTCCCGCTGAAAAGTATGCGCAAGGCACTCCAGATTCTGCCTTTAGACTTCTCGTTGTCTACATGCCTTACGGTTGCTATACAAGAAAGACAAAAAATAAATAACCTGGGCAAGATAGATTAGAGTTGTGGGGTATTTATACTCTTTTAAACATTTTGTAGGCGTACATATCACGTTAAAATACTTTTACGGGAAAAAGCCCTCAAAAGCAAAATCCTATCAATGACTTCTTCTACCTAAGGAACTTCAATCTTCATGTATATTTTTTATTTATCGGTCTAAATTAGATAATACAGTCTGATGAAACCGCTTCTGGGGCAACAATTACGTGACCTAATTATAGTTGCATACCTCTTGACTTTAAAGAATGATGTGGCCTTTTTTGTAGTAGATAGGGGCTATCGGGGGAAACGAGATTTCGCTGGCAATGTGTCCTTAACTGCTTTGCTTAACTGATGGGGAAAACTCTATTGATGCTCTTAGGTGTTGTGTGGGTAAATCGAGGACACACAATATATTGGCATCAATGGTTAACTATACTTGATGGCCACAAGTCCCATTATAAATCACTCACCAGCTAATGTTGTTTTCGAGTTGGCGAACTTAATTGAGCAAAGCCCCTTGACAAGTTTGTCTTTTCCTATTTGTGACCTCACTGAGTCCGTGTTCGCTCTGCTGGCCGACTAAGACCACATAACAACATTAGGGAACATTTGATCTACGTTCACGATCGTCAGCTTGGCCAAATCGCATTGGCTAAATTGCGATGATGTGAACTGTCTTCAAGGAGAAATGGTAGGTGATTAAAAACAGTCCTCTGTATAACTATATTATTATCCAGATAGAATTGCTGTTTTTTCATATTACCCGTCTTCGTAGACGGACACAGTGTCGTTTATTTCGAAGATGGTCATAAACCTAGCAAGCTATCACCGAGATTCATTAAAGAAATGGAATTGAAGACAGGTTATTTCCATATATCTCAGAGATATTTGATCTATTAAATAAGGCTAAATGGTTGTAGAAGTCCATTGATTGCTTTTCATGGAAAGAACCAAGATCATTTCAAAATCTTAGGGGATATCATCAAACGTAAATTGGACAACATCTGCTACAGTTTCGGATTCAAATCTCTTATAAAAGTATCCAGCCAAAATATACGTTTCTTTGATTATTTCAATAGGTTAGTTTACTGGTTACTGTGGGGGATGGGGGGAGGGGGTTACCTTATTATTATGAGGGTGATGGAACTGGCTTAGAAATGTTAAAATAGCAGTGAATCATAGATTAGCATGGTATATTTAATACGATAATGTTTACTGCATCTAAATTGATTATGCCTTTTCTTCTTTTAGCTATGCATCATAATATCAGAGTTTCTGATAAAACAGTTGATTAAAAGTATGATGCACAATTCCAAGTGAAACTATTCAACGCGGAAAATACCCGAAAAACGTACAACAATTACTGAACTCTGTGAGGGGAGCTAGGACTTCATTTCAGAGTGTGCATGTTTCTGGACTACGCATCCGTCTCACATCTGAGCTAGCATATTCGATTCCAAATAGTTAATTTATTTCACAATTGGGTTTTGCTTTTGTACCCAGATTTCCCACCACATTAATGTTGGCCAAATCTGTGTTCTTGAAGAGTTCCCATTTTTACGTAAAAAAACCCCAACAATTAGCCATATATTTTGATAATCATGCTTGGCAAATGAATATGTAAGACTTTTAATACCAATAAACAAATGCAGTCGATGAAATCCATCACAAGATCAATGTCGGCATTTATGCTACAGCATTGGGCATTACCTTTACCCAGTTTGACGGATCAATGGGCGGAATAAACGAAAACCAGAATTTATGAGTGACAAAGGATGCCAACTGAAAAATTGAAATGTTTCTCAAATATTGTAGTTTAATGAAATGTTATAAATAAAAATATGGAAAGTCATGAGTAAATCCAATATATCTTTAAATACTGGCGATCAGTATACCTTTATAAAATAGATTCGTCCCGTTTTAATGGTAAGCTTGGCACAAAGAACTCGCCGACCATTAGTCCTGATTAAAACTGGACAGTATTTATCTGACTCCGAACTATCTCGTAAATTTCGACGACTTCAAAAAAATTTGACTGTTTTAAGAAAAACGGGATCTGGAGGTTGCTGAACAGACGGTCGCTTAGCTGTATTTTTAATTTAGATAGAATGATTGTCTCCAGGGAGAAAGATTCCTGTCACTGATATTATGGTTGACAACGTCTGATGTCATGGCTGAATTGGTCTACAAGTAGACTGTTGACATAAACGGGCCCATCAATAAAAGCCATTTGCTTTGGCCCATTGAACTTTCGTAGTTAAAATCATGTGAGGGTGTTTGCTGAATTGAACAAACGCGGTTGATTGGCTGTACAAACACCAATACACGCATTTAGCAACAAATAATATATAGACCTTAACTACTAACTATTTATTTCTAACCGATCCATGGTTTAAATGTGTAGACCGTGTTATAAGTAAACCAAACATAGTGTAAAGAAATTGTCTGCGGACGTAATCACCATGACTGAGCAGCCATCTGTGTTATATGAGAGTACGAATATTCCATATATGTGTCCATATATGTTGTTCTAAATTGTCTGCTTCGTTGACACATATGTTTAATGGGGGTAGACCTGTTCATCTGGACATCATTTGAATAATACAGAAAATGAATAAGTCTAATGCAGACTGGCGTTATAGTAGAAGGGGTACATTACTTTAATACACAAACAATTGTTGATCAGAAATAAGATGTTTTGGGGATTGGAAATAGAGTCGAACTTTTAAATTTTAAATCATATATTTGAATTATTCTGTTTAGAATATTCGGGTAGTAGAGCGCTAATATCTGGCTAAACTGACCATTACTTCTCCCAAGGAACCGGATGCACTAGTTAACGTTAAGCTGGAAAATTACAAAGGTCAAATATTGGTTAGACGCTCCCTATTGACAAAACGTTCACCAGCAATCGTATAATTGGGGGGTATCGCAGGATATACATATGTGTCGTTTATCTTAGCCCAATTGGCCAACATCCCGAGATCCTTGTTGACCATCTAGACGTTAAAGTAAAGCGGAGATGAGTGTCTCAAGGACACTAGAAGAAACTGGCTTCCAGGAAGTACCCTATCGAGTGAAGGGAGTACTGTTTAATTGTTCGTGAAAATCGTCTCTAGCCTGGGGACCTAAATATATTGCTTTGTTAACCACTAACCCCTTGTTTAATCTCATCGGTGGTATACTTTGATGCTATTCCGGAAGTGAACTACACGATTACCAGTATACCAGACCTACATATGACTGCCTCAGGTTTCGCTTAAAGATTTCCCCTATTCGTATCTAAAGATAGATTGAATTTAATCATTGTGACGTTCACGAATGCTTTTAAACAATTTCAAGCTCTTAAACTTGCACAACTTTTAACACAACGTCCCACTGGGAAAGTATCTAATATTAGTAGTTTTGCCAAATGGATCTACCCGAGCATTCCTACAGTTAAAATATTGTCGGACTTCTGACCTAGCAGACGATGACAACAACGCTGTCTTTGTCAACAATATAAGGCCCCAGTTTCAACAGAAGAGTATTGATGTTCTCCAACGGACAGCTTGTCAGTTATCGCTCAAGTGAGCACTCATCTTTCAACTTAAGCAGATTGAGGCAGGAATCGTTTCACCAATGCCTTTGGGCATGTTTTCTCAATCAGTAAGTGTGATGTGTTCATTGTGCAGGGGCCAATTAATGACGGAAATGAAGGTCAGCGCTAACTCCGGCAGGTGTTTCGGGAGACCTGGTGTGTTAATTACAGACCACCATACCCTTCAATACACGGAAGTTTCCGGACACCGGTTTCTGTCGATTCATAGTCTCTCAGCTACTAAATTACTTTATCTTTAAATAAACTCAAAACCCCATGCGCCTATTATAATTGTGTCTGTTTAATCCATGTTTATAGAGGGTGAATTCTATATTCAATATTTAATCACCGATTTCCAGTAAGGTCCTCGTATTCATGTGTTAGATAGAACATAATAAGAAGTTAATTTGTAATTAAACATCAGTCATACCGTATAGGCAACCGCTCACGTAACATCCATCTAGCTTAACTGGACAAAGAACATAAAACGTGATGGATGAACGTGCTTGCATTAAAATCTTGTCAAAGCCACTGAGATCAATTCATAATCCTGGGACATCGTACGAAAGAAATAAAACAACAGCGGAGAAGAGATTATGTATATGTCAACGCAACGTGGGGTATTTGATTCCAGGTTGAGCTTTAAAACAAGAATCGGATAAATTTATAACATATAAAAAAGGGATGTTCTATAGTCTAAACCCACAAAGGACATATTTTAACTTAATTAAATAGCAAAGGTCACATGTGCAACAACGAATCCCGAGGCACGGCTTATGGTGATTTTAAATGTCACGTAATGCCAAAGTAATGAAAGCTAGGAAGGCTTAAAAAGCGCATTCTAATACATATTTGATAGTAGCATTATAGTATATGATTAACGTAGTTTCGCCAACCAACAATTGATATATTTTCATATATGCATTGTCTAACCTCATTTAAAGCAGACAAACAAGAACCCATGGCTCTTTGATATCGGGTTCAGAGGCGATAATCCGCTGATACAAATGGCTATATACACCATTATAAACCCGATTGAAATGCAGAAATTTCACATTGTGTAAGTGCATGTCATACACCCTACCAGACGTTACAACATACATCATAGATTTCGATCGCACTATACTGTACAATAATGAATTTCACTAACTATGACAGACAGCATTCGACATTTAAGACTGAGATGGTATGCGGTACAAAAATACACGAGGGAAGGGTAGATCTAATTGGGAGATTAATTAAATGCAATGTCAGTTGTTTAAATACACAGTGTGTAATAAAATACACTGAAAGACAAACAATAAAACATAGCTCGACATATACGATAGATACAGAAATATGGGAATCAAACGATGTTGCAGAACACCGATACACGATAACATGAATTCATTAGACGTTTCGCCACCAGATTCCTTAACAAGAATGTTAAATTATTCGTGTACCAGTTGAGAATATAAACATAAAACTATAAAATAAAAAAAAAGAACAATGCAATTATCGTCTGATTCTAGTACTCGCTTCAATCGCCAAAGCAAGCGTAATCTGTGGAAGCAGTTTGGAAAGTGATACAAATAGTAGACGATGCAACCCAGGCAAGCGACTCCATAAAACCACAGTCTGGCTTAAGGCTGATTGATTGACTGTAGGGCTTAATTGAAGTTCGCCGGTGGCGGTGATACCAGCAATAACCACACTACATACCCACAATAAACGAAGCAGTAATTTCCCCTTCCTCCAGTGCGATTGGAGTATATATATGTATGACATATACTACCCTAAGTCAGAGGGTTGCTGACTTTTTCGGACTTGGAGTTTTGAGTGTCTGTTAATATTTAACTGATATTTACTGGTCGCTTTCAATACAAAAAAACGCAATTTGCAACATGCCGAATGACTATTCAGTAAAACAACCACAAACACGTTAGCTGTTAATGTTTTTTGTGCGGGTTTCAGCCTGTACAATTTTCTGACCTTAAATTTGCTCAAATTATAAAGTGTTATCCCAAAATAACAAAAATACTGTCAATATTCACTTGTTAAAGGACAAAAGAAAACCATTCATTGCTAAAATAACGAAAATATTGACTTTAGCTGTATTTACAAAATAAGCACTCTCAGCATGTGTTATATGTAGTCATTGCGTGTAGCACGAACAACCAGTAGGAATCATAAGACCACCATTGCTAATATATATCCCCATTGTTGACAGTTAACAACTTTGCGTAGGTGCCACGTACGTTGTCGCTTAATTACATTCAGCTGCCTCTGTGTGTGTAACAGATTTGCGAAAAACTACGGTTGACAGTCTGAGCATTTGTTCAGACATATCTGAATCTGCCTGAGCAATTGATTGTTACTAATGTACAGACATATAATCCTTCCTATAGTTCGTTCGTTGTCTTAAAAAAACTGATAATGCATATGTTGCTGTTTAAGTAATGCTTGGGCCATATACATCGTTGTAATGATAGCATAGGTGCGACAAGGCTTCATTTTTGTTTTAAATGAAATTATCTGATATAAGACTGAGTGTTTTTGTGCGGTGTAGGATTTCGGAAAAATGAAATGTTGAAAAACTGGGATTTGTGACCATATAAGCTACACTATACTACATATTAATAGTAATCTTCTATCTTTCTTACCAGATTAGCCATCGGTGATTATTGATTTATACTACAGCAAATAGTGGATAACTTACTTCATGATTCACGCACGCAACCTCGGCTTATTCATACTTCAGAGTTGTCCAAGGGAGCATGTGTTTGGTGCAATTTAGGAAACCCGAGGAGGCCAATGATGCAATAATGTAACATATTTTAGCAGCAACACCACCTTGTAACGTTTATCCTAGCTGACATTTATCACGTAAAGTCATCATTAAAGAATCTGTTTGAAACATTTTTTTAATGTTGTTTAAACAATACAAGCGATCGTGTTCATCATTTTCATTTCTTATCATTTACGAAGGTGTTTTTTATTATAATCCGGCAGCTGAAAAGCCCTTGTTTCTGGTCCGCGTTGGTGACAGGTTGATTGATGATAACGAGGACTGGCGTTCTGTTAATGTAAATTGATATGGCCCCCGATGCTTACCAATGGTGTCCAATTCAACAAGGCGACAGATTAGCTGTAACACAAGCATGGTACCCTAATATATTATACAGTCCGTGATCCGTTTACAAAGCGACAACATGGTACAAAACCGGAGTCAGTTTTCATACAGACAGACAGGACCGTTAACGAAATGATTAACTATGTGTTTCCAATGTTCGAAGAAAAGATCACGATTTTTGATCGTGCAATGTATAGTCGATATGGCTGAATTTTTCCTGTGCATATCATAACGGTTTACGCCACGCGTATTCGCAGAATTTTTAGCAAAATAAGACAAAAGTAGACTTTTATTTTTTAGACACAGATGGTGTTGGTAGCAAAAAATGAATTGCTTGTGAATTATATACTGTTTAGTACATACGAGAATAAACACGTTGCAAATAGCGATGAAACTAGGGTCAGGCACAATAAATGTAAAGGCAAAAAGAGACAGCAGAGAATGGCAGCTCATTTTACATTTGCCTGATGTTTAGTCCGAGCTGAGAGACAATCCTTTATTTTCTCCAGGTAGATGTGTGAACAATTTATGTGTTTTTGATGGCATTTGTGTGAGAGAGTCTGGCGTACAGACACCAGTCTTCCTGCCTTGTCCACCTAACATGGTTTGGACAATGATTAACGGGCTCTACACTATTTAAACTGGCTATATGCGAGACCTCAGACCACAAATAGATTGATCACCCTGTATTATTGAACATAAAAAATTCCTCATCTAATACACGCTGATATTTTGTCCCAGTTTTGCCAGTCTGCTTAATCCTGAAAGGCTTCTATGTGTAATTAGCGAGACAAATGTACAGGCCTCCTTAATCATACCTCTCAGCGCTTGATGTGCAATGGATTGTTCAATTTCCATAAGAACAGACCAATATTGCACAGATCAGAGAGTTAGGGAGAGACTGGCGTCGGTATGCTAGAATAAACCATCTCTATAGAGACACATGGTCACAGAGAATCCAATAAGCCCGTAATCCAGTAAGCAATAAAATTTCCACAATCAAACTTATTGCCATAATTAATGGCTGCATTGAACCCTAAAGCTACAGATATTACTACACTACTTTTTGATTCTGCAATAAAGACTGCAAGCTACATCAACATCAGCACCGTAATAGTCGTGTTGTATTCTTAGCAAGGCTGTTCCATTTTGGCCTTTCAATTCAAAAACATTGAAATGTCAATGAAATGTAAGCCTAATAACATGACAAAATCCTCCAAAATGCGCTTTATACTCATACTAAATGTTCTTTCTAATGGATTTTTGGTCAATATCTAATGATACCTTCAGGGAATATTGAAACATGAACAATGGTATCATGACAGACAAAGCGGTTGCTGCTCTGTGAGAATTGAGCCACATAGAAATTCCTTATTCTAAACAGCTTTCCTGTCTGTATTAAAGTTTCATCAGTTCTCTCTTCAACTCTAGAGGTTCTTGAAGGGATTAGCTACTGGGTTGAGTTTATGTGTCCACCAAAGCATGATTAATGCCCGGTGTCCGTAGCAGTGGTCATCACTAAGACGTCCCAAAGAGCTCATTCCGGACAGCACAATACTGCTGTGAAATCAATTAACTGCCTTACATGTCCACCACCAAGAACTACAGTATTCCTCCTACCAGTTCGCTCAACTGAATGTAATTCTCGGACAGTGGAGAATGCTTCACCAAATGAAACGGAATTGTTAAATAGTCACCATGTACATATCTTAAATTTATGGCCGTACTATATATCATAATTATGTGCTGAAATTTAGTAACAAAGCACTATTCCCAAAACAGTTCTTGATAATAAAAAAATGATTGCTGCATTAGGACTTCGATTTTCTAAAATAAAAATGATTGCTGCGTTAGGACTTCGATTTTCTAAAGATGGTCCTAAAATCATTTTGTATGTATCTATATGTTGAATTCCAGATGCACATGGCTCCGATGCAGGCCGACTGATAACATAAAAAGATGACACACATATTGATTTAAATCATATGGACATTTCTACCTCAGGTTTAAGGATATCTTAACGGTTAGCCTTGATCTAGTTAAGTCAGGTTTTGGGAACCGTTTTTTTGTTCATGTCTGTTTGAGCCTAACAATACTGGAGCAAGTTAAACGTTGATGAGAAATCAGTCGGGATGTGTCTATGAAGATTAAAGGAATGAAGTTTATTTTCACACTGGCAATCCCTGCTCAAACGCAAGCCATCATCTTTATCTGACACTGATGGCTTGGGAACAGGGATCGGCAGCAAGAAACCCCTCTAGGAATAGATGACTATCTGGTGGTTCATTGTCTGGAAGTAATGACCTTCTCTATTCAACACCAAGAAAACCAATATACTAACTAATTAAACATGAAAGACTTCATTAAATCTGAATTCCGTTCTAATACTACCCTTCTACAAACCACGGACCACGGGTGTCTGTCTGGGACAAAACTTAGAGGCTTATTCGATACATACCATTGTAATACCTGGTTCTAACTTGTGTAGCACGCGAATACCCAGCACTGAGCTATGTCTGCTAGATATGACCTTTGGCGCAAATCAACACCAAGCATGAAGTCCGATTACAGTAACATGTCTGAACATCCAAGTTCAAAGACAGCAGCTATTCAACAGATCACATATACTACAGCAATGGTGTTTTCTGGGGAACATAGGAAGTCCAATTCTAAGTTGTATATTCAAATATAAACCGTATAATGCTTTATAATAGACTTTGAATCTCATTCGAAAATATAAATGCAACGAACATGTGCATAACATTTCGCAGCTTTAGCTATTTTCCCCAATTTTTTGGGTGATAAGGGTTAATGCATGTGTCGTTATTTAAGAACAGGTATAGATTGCTTGGGATTTAAGATGATTCAATTCGAAAACGTTGCTCACGTCATAGCTAGATATGTTTGTTGCATATATTATACATCGTCTTATCTTGGCTTATCCTGGTTTTACGACCCTCTGGATAAGGTCAGCCTGTTTGCAGCTTACCGATGCCGTCTCTACTTAACACTTGGAGGTGGGGGATTAACATTCCAACATACTGCTTCTTAATGCCTGGTTGTTGTGGTCGAATACACATACGTGTGTAGTGGAAGATACCCTTGAGCACGGCGTGTACAAATAATCAATCAATCATTCCAATTGTGTTATACTTTTAAGAAGTTTTAACTATTATGTGGATCGGGTATCTTTTGTGAAAAGTATTCTATTGTCACACCATTGAATATTGGTACTAGGTTACACAAACCAGAAAAATGTTAAACCAATATCTCCCACCGACATGTCAAGACGACACATACATGTATAACCAAATTTATTTTTGTAATGCGTGTGTGCACAAGTATTAGTTCATTCAACATGTCAACGCGATAAATTTGCCGATACATTATTTTTGTGATTCGCCTGGGCACAAATATTAATTCATCCAACCAATATCTTATACCGACATACCAAAACGATAAATTTGCCAATACATTATTTTTGTGATGCCTATGTGCACAACGGATTCATGATCTTCTAGTCGTTGATGTTACGCCACTTAACCCAATCTCTGATCTTAAAGGGGTTGTGCAATTTCGTAGCGTCGTAATATATCCGGTCATATTTTCTAGGACTCTATTACAACGGCACTTCAGAACACATGGTATAGATTGGTGCAATTAGCCAGTCTTAATCATTTAAATAGTATTAAATATGCGAGAAGCACGGACGTTCTCCTGTGTAGAATATGATGTTTAAAGTGTAAAGAGCGAACCCAGCAGGGTATATTGATGCCATAACACGTACAACATAACATTCATACCGTTTGGGTACTAAGTGCTTATGTATTATTGAATGATACTGGTCTTTCCAATTTCACACGTCTGTCCAATGCAATGATGGAAAATCTGTCAAATGTCGGATATGAAATCTCGACAGAGACACCAATAGCGAGCTTGACATGAATGTACACGTGCTGTTTCCCTTGTGTTTAGAATATTAACTAATTCTGTACTGATAAATTATTAAATGATTTTCTGTCAGACACAATATTGTAATATCTACATTTAATAAGATATTCACACAAACGGCCATTCACACGAATAATTAATCCAGCCACACATTGGTGTCAAACCGTGGGCTACTGTAATAGGCTGGGAATAGGGAAACTGTAATGAATAGTTCGGCCACCCTGCAACAAGGAAACAATAAATGTTTCATTTTAACAGTTTAGTCGTCATCCCCGCCGTTATAGTCTTCTTAGTTACATATTGTGACTTTGCGAGAGTAATGGACCTTAATAAGTATGTGGTGTGTAATGGAGGTAACGATTGCTTTGTGCCAACATGATAATTAACCGAGCCGGGTAATGTCTGTTCTACAGGAACACGTAGTTCGCGGCTATTTCCCTTGGGTCTGTGACATTTTCTAGTATTAATCTCTCCTCTTGTCTACTGTTGTGTCGTCAATAACCCGCACAGCGGCCGTCTGCAAAGCCAAAGGATTCCACCTGAGTTGACGACATGGTCGACAGATTAGCTGGAGATTAGTCAACATGGAAACCGTGTTATTACAAAGGTAAATCCGCGGGGTGACTTGCATATCAAGTGATTTCTTCCAATCATCAACGATGTAGCCTGATCGCAAATGAAATTTCCTTTCCAGCCGTGTGAATCGATGTTCATTTAATCTATATATAATGGTATCACAATACAAGCGTTAGCAATTAAACACATATTTAGGACAACAAAATAATAAAAGAAATGTGTTTTTGTTTGCTTCTAAAAGATTACCAATAATAATTGCTACGTGAGTGTCCAGTTATTGCACAAATGTGTTAATCACATATTGTCTCTGGTGGAACATTAACTAATTTGTATTTGGTATTTTTTCACTCATTTTGTTGTGTCTGTTTTACGGATCGAAATAAATAATGTGAACAGGTGACGCTGCCCTGTTTGAACGAGCTGACACCATGGATCGAGCGTCACTCAGCAATAACTACCTCTGTTCTGATATCTGCACATCCAACTGGGTCATTGCACAATTACAACATTGTGACACAAAACACTATCTGCTTTACGCCCCGATCATCGTGGAAATTTGACGAGTTAAAGTGATAAATATTTATTTCAATTCGGAATATAAAGTTATTGACGGGAATTTTAAATGTGTTACCAATGCCAATCGCAATAGCAGTTGTGGACACCGAGGTACATTATTAGTTAGATGTTTTTTTAGCCATTAGATTCGAGCGCGGCAAGCTTGCAACGCGATTTGCCACTGTCAGCGACTTATCGCAAGGAATCAAACCTGTTTAATATCTTTCATTTCGTGGCACAAAATTTCAGCCTTAAGCGGCGCTTCTAATCAGTAACAGAGATACATTCACAGGATTGAGAGTAAAATTTGTTGACTCCCGCAACAAGCTCGCCCCTTCACCAGGGCCCGTATTCATAAAGCTTCTTAAGTATTTCTTAAAGTTAAGCAATATTTAGCCAAATTTAAACCTTCCATTTTCCCTTGAAAAAGGTAAAATGTGAAATATTTAAGTTGACATTTTATAAATATATCTTATTATCTTTCATTTGAGGCAATAACAGCTTCAGCAAAATGGTGTTCATGTACTTAAAACGATGCTTGAAAACTTGCTTAGTTTTTCTTAAGTTTCAGAAATACTTAAGTAGCTTCATTAATACGGGCCCTGGGCCTTATAATCATTACCGACAAGGCTAAAATGTGTATACAACATGCAATCGAAGCTGCTTTGAAAGAAAAACATGCCACGTTTTAGTCACACGGAATAATTGTCCGGTAAATAATTTTCCAACCGAGCATTATTATATAACGCTTCGCATTATGGTCGTATAGCTGTTCACTCTTTGGAAGCACACCATAGTCATATAAGTGAAATATCATTAAACACGGCGTTACACACAAATCAACCGAAGAATTGCCAACTCAAAATGGCTCCGTGTGCGGCAAACAAACGCCGGCGAGTAATATTTCCAATAATATATCAGTCAACATCTGAAAGTCGCGCGTGTGCGGCTGACTTAAGGGTAACTTAGCTAGGCCAACATACAACAACATCAACCAAAAACAAACCATCCCGCGGTCTGCTTCGGTGTTTTGAAGTGGGTTGCAGTAAAAACTGTGAAGACAAATCTAATTGTCATCTTAAACAAGTGAACAAAAACAATCGCTGTTATTTACAAACGTTCATTAAAGTTACAACTTAACATTAAACACAAAGAACAAACAAGCCCCCCAAAGAAACAGAAACACAAAAAGCAAAATCAGGCTTCAATAATCTTAACCAAATGCTTTATTTTGTTACGACGCTTATTATGTTTGTATATATTTGAAATACATTAATTTGTTTATTACCTTTAGTGTGTAACCGTTGGCTTATATTATTATAAAGGCAAGAATTGTGTTTGGTTCACAGTTTTGTTCCGGTAGAACCGGCGACTCCTACCGGTTTAGAGTGCATTGAGTGATTCGATATTAAAATGCCTTCATCTCGATTTGAGCTCGGTTTCCCTTCAGATGGTTTTTCTAAATTTGGTTTTTAAAATCGTCTCAAAAAGTTCTAGTAAACATTACACGCTGTTTTTTTTTTTTTACTTCTTCAACTTCGTCATAGATTCTTTTCTTTGTTGCAAAACTGATAAACATAAACTATTTAAACACCGATTTCCATTGTTTGATTTCTTGTGGAAGAAAATATACCGCAATGATATAGATTTTATCGGAAAAATTTATTGAATTCACTGTGGGTTTTTTTATACTTGTATTATAGCACAAAAGGATTAAATAAAATTTGATACTTCCCATCCATGATGTATTCAAAATTTTACAAGAAAAAGAGAAAGCAGATAAATAGCAGATGTGTCTTTTTACCCATTACCCCACCTTAAAACGGAAAGATTATTTACCATACCAGCGACAAAATTATGTCCAGGAAAGCGCCTTTATGACGCAAGATGGCGTCCGTACATAAGTATTGTGTTCGGTTTAAGAAAGTCTTTTAAGATCCCAGTGTATGTGAATCTGTGCTAGCGGAAAGCCATTTCAACAGGTGGCTCAACCTAAATTAACTGTCCCATAATTCAAGCGGCAGAGATAAACAACTGTAGATACCCGTTTGTCCATCGCCATGACATTACATAGTGTTGAAATCCGTAGTAACCACAAGCCTAACGTAACGCTATCTGTTTTACGCCACCAATAAAATCCGCAAATTTGACCAATTACGGATTCGTTCGAGTGATAAATATTTCTTCGGATTCGAACTGTCAAGTGGTTGATGAGCATAAGCTCAGAATGGATTACAAGATATGCCGTGAATGGCAAAACAGCACGACAATCTGAATGAGGTACTGATTCCTTCCCAATTAGACGACCGGCCAACACAACTGTTCCGCTGTGTTTCTTTTTAGAAGTTGGATGTACAAAGACATCACTGTTAAATTTTGACACAAACATTTGATGCGAATTCAGAAACTAAAATGCCATAGTTCATAGAAATAACACATTGAACTGCCAAGTTCAGACATGTGCTGAGGCGGGCTCATCTGTGCTTTTTTCTGGTTTATTTCATAAAACAATATTCTGTCAAATAACGAGGTTTTATTAGACATATGCTTTTTTTTTACATATAACACACATCAGGAGGTATGTTTTGTAAGATCGGTAGAGCTATATATGTTAGGTGTATTTAAAATATACCGTATGGTTGTGCGTGCCGGTGTAGGGGTGAGAGGCATCAAATATATTGTTTAAAAAAGATGAATGTTTCATCGAGAAAAAATTCATGATATGCGACAGATATACATATAAGAGCACATTTGAATTCGGCGAAAGACACATTTGCCGAAACCAGATTTTCTCAGTGATAAATAATTCGTAACGTTGTTGATGATAATTGTTTTAAAACGCATTTCAAAATATTCCGCGAATACAGCAATAGTAATGCCCTGGGGTAGATTTCACGAAGCAGTTTTTCACTTAAGTGAAAATCTAAAAACATAAATAAATCACTTATTTTTGAATTCAGACATTTGGTATTTTAGGATTTACAACTCTACAACACTGTGTTAATAATTTAAAAGGAAACAAATATATAAGCTAAATACAATGTGGGGTTTAAGATCATGGATTTTCACTTAAGTCAGAATTTGCTTCGTAAAATCCGGCCCTGGTGTGTCGTTGGTCAGGGATATTCTGTCGCGATTGTACGTCAACAAGAAATACAGGTACGAATGTACTCGACTCGATTTTTTAACAGATTACTTTAAGACCCTTCAGTAAAATCACGTGGGCTGTGGTCTTCACACGAGGAAAAGAAGAATTGATACTTTTAAGATGGCGAGGAATTGTTAGCAAATCGGGTCACTCTGTTTTAACCATCGTTCTATTATATATATAAAACTTTCATATATAAAATAACAATGTATCTGTTCTACAAATAGAAAAGTGCTCTTAACTGGCGTGCTGGAGACTTTATTGTTGGTTTACAATCTAACGACCCCAACAGTAATAGATAATTCGGATCGAGACAAACATTATACTTTACATCACAGTGTATATTCTACAGATGGAATCCTTGGAGCATTTCGCATAACGACAGTTTGTTTACAGCGTTAATTATTGTGATAACTAAGCAACAGGCAAACATTCATTTTCAACACAGCGACATATTGCACGTTTTCTGGTTGTCATGATGTGGCTGTTGCTGAAGTATATATCACCGTTATATATATTCGAAACACCTTTAAGCGCGATGTTCAACACCAATCAGACAAACAATCCTGAACTATCTTCCACTGGAAACAATTTCGTACACAGACGAATGTGTTAGCTTATTATAGGGCATATATACGTACGGTAAATCACGTCCAGGTTTCGCAAACAATTGAACACAAAATCTTTGAGGACTATAAAATTAACCTATAGGATTTTCAAAATCATATAGGATCCTATAAGGCATTTCTGTAAGGGACCTATAGCTTAAGCTCTATTACCCATGATTCACCAGACATTTTAGATTTTTTTTATGAATGAAAAGGGGAAACGTGAGATGTCCTACGCAGCGTACGTCACATGGAACGTTAAAAGCTTATCAACACAACAAGCCGTTGCTAATTCTAGTTAATAGACTAATTGACTTCTGCTTACATAAAATCTAGCGAAATTCTGATAGCTTCTGTACCCAAAGCAGATGAAAGCAGTGAATTATCTATACAATGTTACCTGTTGGTTTGTCGGGGGGGGGGGGGGGGAGGGGGACATGTAATTAATTATATTAAATTACGTGAGTGTTTAAATGACTAGGTAGTCAACCAGTAAAATGGCCTCATTTCAAAGAAAAGCTTGTTTATTTAGTATTTCGCATTTAATGTTTTGTCTCGAGTTACCTTACGTGAGCTTAACCAAAATGCTCGCTTCAGAAATTTTGTGGCATGTATGTTTTTCCAAATGACGTGTCCTCAAATTAATCGACTTGTAAGATAAGGGTTTCGTCATGTTACATAGCACACCAGACATGTCAGATAATGATTTGGTCTTGTATCGAAGTATAGAGGAATCGTGATGAAGACAAACCCAAACCATGATATCGTTCTTTACTAACCAATTACAGGACGGGAGTTATTACTTTTCTACTCAGTATACGCTTACCAGAGGCTTCCAGTGTGCCATGTCACATGACCTACCCAATCTTAAACGCCACGCAACCTGTGGACATGTCATTTTGATCAACAATTATGACCAAAAATTTCAGAAGCGTGCCTTTTGACGTAAGATTACACAAATTAACGTGACAAAATTCCAACGTGGTTTTGATTGGCTGGTTAAACTCTTAGCCATGTTTAAAATCTCGTGTAATATAGTGTCGACTTAAGACGCACCAGGCCCACCATATTATCATGTCAGCGATAATGTGCGTGAGGTACATCCCAGGACGAAAGTCCAGCGCATTTTAGCAATCGACTTTGTGAAAGTAGACCAGGCGGTTTAGAATAAGCCTATAAAGCTGTCTTTGTGCTGATCAATTATTTGGACTTATATTCCACCTTTAAATATTTGTTACATTTTTTTAAAATCCGTTATAATGAATAAAGAATGTTTGGAATAGAATGAGTGTTTTGACCCTTTCTCATATATTAACTTTAAGATATAAATAACTTTGAGAGGTCATATTAGGGGAATGTTTTATGTATGATCTAAAACAATGAAAAGTGACAATTCTGTTATAGTGAGAAGCGTTCGACATACAGACATTTAATCTAATTAGCATGGGAATTCGGATGCCTTGCCGTCAAATGCCATGGCATAAATCCTCCAGAAATGTCTGAAATGTGGGGAAAGCACCGATTAAGTGGACGACGAAATGACAGCTTTCACCAGATCTCTCTCTTAGTAAGATCCCTCTGGGGTTTGTCTAGACCAGGCCCACAAGTAAGTATGTTGCTGTTATTTTACACTATATATTACAAAATCCGTATATGGCCTTTATCAATTATTAAACGTATTGGTTACTTTACTGCTATTAGGCACCAAAGAAAGGATTTGAAACGCCTCAACAATCAATAAGAATAAGGCCTGTCATTAAGCAGATTACAAATGGAACACGGAGTTTAAATAATGAAACACAAGTTTTTCCTGCATGCTGTCCATTAGAAGGGATTTTAATTTGTCTGAATTCAGTCCACAGAGAAATACAAGAAAAAAAATAACAGGGATTTTAACAGAGCGATTTATCTTGTCCTCCATACCACTTAGCCGGTCTTATTCATTATCTTTGTTTAAGGATTTTCCCTACTTATTCCGTCTTATTTTCACTCTCTCTTGTTTATATGCATTTTTTCTCTATTGGTGACGCAGTTACTGTCACCTGTCCAATACGTCAACCTAGTACACTTATCTGGTAAATTCCATTTACTCAAAGAAACCTCATCTATCTAACTTCGTTGACTAATCAACGGAACTGTGTGCCATGGCATAAATCCTCCAGAAATGTCTGAAATGTGGGGAAAGCACCGATTAAGTGGACGACGAAATGACAGCTT
>JAVFBX010178989.1:0-14795 GCA_034783855.1 Mopalia kennerleyi
GACTTAACTAGGTCATCTAGAAAAAATCTGAACCGTTAAGACCTGTAAGCCGTAGTAACGCGAATGTACACAAAAATCCAAAACCGTAACTGTAGAGGTTACCGAGATTCGCGAGTTCAAAAATCAGTGGAAAAATAGTAATAAACAGAACAGGAACAATAGTCTTCCTAATAAATGAAAATGAAAACACTGAGTTACTGTGGCTTTTGACTGATGGGTTAATTCAAAGAAAATAGTTACAATCACCTATGAAACAACCAAATTACACTGTGGTTACATCATGTCGCAATAGTTCCAATAACTTTTATTCTCAGCTAATGTGTAATTTAATAAACAAACTATTTTTCTTTCGCTAGGACCATGTGGACCATATACTCCACCACAAGCCGGGAGACGATTTGCACGGCAAGCCATGAATCGGGCCGATATGCTTGGAGTGCCTGCAGGAATGACCGTACGAGAAGCGGCCCTGATGGAGATTGATGTCCATAACCCTTACGATCTGGACCTTCCGGAACCAGGTGCATTGCAGCCCGGCATGAACGATAGAGCTACAGGTATGGGCCTGATGAACGGGGGGTTCCCACATAACATCAACCAACCGCCATCAAACATTCTTAGCCGAGTACCTTCCGCTGTTGACCAAGGTCGACAAATTCCCACCGGTGTCCAACCAATGGTCAGAACACAGATTACAAATCGACGGATCCAGCCACCCTTTATACCACCACCCACTGTCTCCGCACCTTCAAACTCAGCGTATCCGATCCAGGGCTACGCACCCGCATTGCCGTATGCACCAAGGTGGAACTGTCAGTGTGATCACGCTGGTGACTGTAACATGGCCTCACTCATTCGAGGAAACAGTTATAACCGCCAATGTATGATGGGATATGTTTGTTGCTGTCGAATGGGTTGATTTACTAATGCATCTCAAAATCAAAATTATCGTGCTATTTGTAATTATACTATATTTATGAATTGACTACACGTAATGATTTTAGTAGGGTTGACCCCGCTCTGTATGTGTGTGCGTGTGTGCTTTTTCTTTTTCTTAATTTTCGTGAACAGTTTTTCTTTAATATATTGTGTGCAAATTATATTTCATTGATCAGTGTTTGACATACCTATAGAAAATAAATGATTACGCCAATGACGCATGGGCATCATATACACGGAAATTTTCTTCTATTTCTAGTTCTATATTTGATTATATATTGCAAGCAAGGTGTACCCCATACATACCTCTTACAAATCGAGAAAAAGATAACTCGAATAATTATGTTATTTTTGACGAAGATTTACATGATCCATTCTTCATGTCCGTCTAATTTTCACAATGTTCACTTTATACTTACAAAATGTTTTGTATATATTTCCCATTGTTTTTCAATTAAAATCAATAGATCTAAACCAAATTGTTGTGCAATTCACTCTATTTGAGCCTATTCCGTGGTACTCTTCGGACCAAAAATATAATTTTGCCTTATAAACAATCACTGAGGCACGATTGAAAACTGAAATACGCCAAATACTAGTACTAATTTAATCCCCGACTTAAAGCCAAATGTAATCCGTTTACGTAATGCTATTAAGAAAATCTCACTCCGTGGCGGCATGATTAAAGTCAACAAATGCGATACCTGTTTGCCTCTAATGTGCGTGTTGGAACGTCATGCCCTTCGAATGTTATATAAAGTCACTGTTGATGGTTCTCAATAGTGACTGTGATTGTTATTTACATAACTAAAGACATGGATTCGACGAAATAAATTATATAAAGTCAGGATGCTGATAAAAAATTGTATTAAAATAAGACAAGAAATGAATCAGTAAACAGCAAACATTTTGTCCCAAACGTACTCACTTCAAATTTAAACACATTGACACATAATTGCTTAATTATGACTTCCGTTGACGTTGGCTGATATTACAACGGAATCTTATCCACAAATCATTTAAGCAGAGCCTTTACATGTTGGAACGATTTACAGGAGAATATGTTACAACCAACACGTTTTGGTTGAGTTAATAATCATCGTAAACTGTTCGTGTTCGCAACTTGTGCATATATGCTTCCTCGAGATAGACTCAAACTCTTCATATCTATATGTTTTTCTTCAAATTTCACAAATTGTATAGGCATGATATTAACTTATAAGAAAGAATTTGAAGATAAAGTTTCGACAAAGTGTGCTGTATAAACCTGAAACTATTAAGTAGGTGTTTACCAGTGTAAGAACATCGACTATATATGACTCATATTCGAAGGATGTTCATTCAACACAAGGCTTTTGTATGGATGACAACTTCTGTTTAATATATTAAATAGAAGTTGTCATCCATACAAAAGTCTTGTGTTGAATGTTATAACCAACTTCTAAATGCCTCTTAAACAAGAAGGATGTTCAGCAGAGTCAGTTGTTACTAATCAAGTGAATCTGAATAAGTGCCTTCTATGGATATACATACTTTACTGGTTGTCTCAACAAACATTTATATTAGCTGAACGATCACCAAATATGCATGTCTGGGCCTAATGTAAGTGTCTTGTCCTCATGGTACAGCATTACAGGGTGACTAATATACAGGCATAACGGCTTACTAAGCATGGGAGTTTGTTCTATGATATTCCACGTTGGATACATTAGAGACAGTATGTAAAGACATCATTGACAGATATTTTACAAATGATGATGATGCACTAAGGGTTTGAAGTGGAGATGTCCTTGTAGCTAATGCAAACTAACTCACGATCTCTCTATAATTATCTAGTCAATTAAACCGATTACACGGGAATAAAATTTAACATGTCACATATAAACACCCTGACGGTTAGCTATTTTCTTTTCAAACGGGGAGGCATACAAGGCAGACTTCTCTTACTTCTATTCTTAACCCGAAGACAGAGATTAACACCAGGTAAATATTACATAATTAAACTAGTTACATAAATTAAATTGAATAAGCTTACGCCATTTAAAAATGGCATCTATTAAAATGTAATTTTAATATATAATCAGATTAACTGATGTTATATAATGTTATATAAACTAATGTAACAAAATAACTATACAGCACGTTAAAGACAAGTTTATAAAATGTCTATATACAAATAGCTGTAATTCAGAGTACATCTTCCAAATAACATAATGCACTTTAAATAAAATCAATCATTAAGATTTTACGCGAAATTTCATTTAGATTTTGCGAGAACAAGGAAGAGAACTGAAATTCGAAAATGGCTTTCAATTATATAACCAGATTGTGGTTGTGAATTTAATATAGATAGTATCAGTATAGATGAGATTATTGATTCCGGATTTGTTTAATAATCATTACTAAAACTAATGACCGCCAAGGAGATTAATTTAGTGTCCCGTGTAACAGAGCCGAAAATGTAAAAGTATCATGCTTATTCAGATGTTGCTCGTGCCAACAGAAGCGTTTCGTGATACGTCATAAAATAGGTGATACTGTCTCAGAACCCTAAATAAAAACGCGAATGCTTTCCACGAATAATCCGTTGACCATTAAAGTCTTTGTTTCTTAGAGGTCAACCAGATACCGTAAAAGTACTTTCTGGCATCGCGTTTAAGTAGAAAACCGTAATGGTCATTGTGGACACCATCTCCATGTATTTTGTGAAACTTTTTAGATATTATATTAATGTTTTGGAATAGTCTGCCCTCCAAACTATATGGATCTGTGGAATTAATTCGCATTGTCTTTATTGGAATATTCCATCGGCAATTCATATAGCAGCATAGTGTTTACCTTACAAATGTTTTGGTTTGTTTGGCACTCTAAATTATAGACTCAGAAATATTGTATTTGATGAATATCTTTATTGAAGCCTGGGGACTTCATCTTCTTTCCTCACGTCGGAGAACCGTCGCTGTCAACATCTGGTTTCGAAATAACTATCAAGATACCATATTTACAATATGTATCAGTATAATTATGTTACCATGTGTACCAAACACATTTTAGTGCATGATGTTTGACGCGGTTTTGCAAAAAAGCTTGTAAGCAACTTTGGCTGAACATAACTGAAAAGGTTAGAAACACGTCACCTGAGATCACATGAAGTCGGAAATATTTGGGCATGATTACTGTGTATGTCCCTATCACTGCCAAAGTACAGAGCCATTATGTCTCCAGACTGTATTGTAATCAATAAATCTCTAAAGCACGGTGCTTCTTTTTGTCCTAGTTCTGTCGGAGGTAAGGGACAACAGACAGCTGCTCTGTTGCTGCGTGTTTATATTGCGTCTTGTGATTGTCTTGTCTTGTCTTGGTTTGTTACCGGTTATGTCTATGGTATGGTATTTGTCTACACTCATTAACCTGGTACGCCGTCGCGGATAATAGTGAAATAACTTTATATCCTTATATGCAAGGGGTTAAATCCCAATCCACAAATTAACAATCTTTTTAATTGGCTCAAATAAAGAATACTTTTTTAAAAAATCATTATTGCTGCATAAAACAGGCAATATTTCTATATCTCAGAACTGATCAAAGTAATTTTGTTTAGTATTTATATGACGTTGTTACATATGCGTCACTTGTCCACATGCTTTTAGTTTCAGAATTTGCCGATGTGGGTTCTAATCATGTTGCTTATTGCATAGCATGATGACATCAAAACCCCCTAAGCTATTGGCTGTTAGGCATGATCTATTATGTGTGTATTGAGAGTCACTGGACATAGTGATTAATATTTGCATTAACTCTTTTACGTCTTTTTTTAAAGATATGGGTCCCAGAGGAATGCCACTGATCGCACTCGTTCTCATGCTTGTTTGGCGTGTCACGTTAGGACAACTTTCGCGCATGCGTGGATTCCAATCTTTTTTCGGTGCATCTGAATGTAAGGATCCAAACGTTTTATGTACAGTGTATTTTGACACATTAGCTCTCATGATATATGCTGCTTAAATTTGTTTTAAATGGCTAGTCAATTTCAACCACACTTCAGTTGTTATTGTCTTAAAACTAAAAAACACAAATATGACCGTTTTGGACGCTCTTCTTTTACCCTTGATACATCATATTATGTACAAATAACAGAGACTCAGTTCTGTGTGTATATTTTGAAGGAGAAACTGTTTACAACTGTTAGACATCTAACTAAAAAAAGTCGATGTCCAGCCGGTGTAAACATTCGGTGCAGTGCAATCATTCTCAGATTTCAGAAAAACACAAAACCGACGAGTTCCAGCTTCAGAGTTAATGAACTTGTCAGTTCCTATAACAGTTTTATTGTCTAAAAGTTTATATTTAAATATAACACAAATTTCTATGCATGCATTTTGTTAATGTTACATTTAATTTGATGTGCCCATTGAAACTAGAGAAACATTTTTTTAAGAGTTGTTTCTTTGTATTTTAATTTGCAAAAGAAAATCTTTGTTCTATTCCGTAGCGCCATGCGGTCCCGGTGCTCCCTTCCAACAAGGATTTCGTCAGCAAACTCAGACTTTTAACCGACCGCCAAACACCGGCTTCAACCCGTTTGGTCAGAGTTTCAATCCGTATCATGCCGCCATGCTTGATGTTGACATCCCACCATCGTTGCTCGGAGGAGGTCTACCATTCATGGGATTTCCACAAGCACAAAGTTTCTACCCAACCAAATCCAATAGTTATTCTTCTTCCTTTTCCCGTCAACAACCCCCTTCCTATGCTCGCCAACAATCCCCTTCCTATGCTCGCCAGCAACCTCCTTCCTATGCTCGCCAACAACGTCCTACATATGCAAGAACGCACAGCGTAACCTACGCCCAAAAGCCTGTATATCCCAGCCGGTCTTCCTCCAACTTCGGCCGTCAATCTGGATCATTTCCATCTTCCGCTGTTTCTAGTTACCCTGTCCACGTGTCGCACAGGAGAGTCAAACGACAGATTATGATGCCTAGAATGAACTGCCAATGTGACAGTGCCACTGATTGTAACATGTATGCCACAATAGCTGGACGAAATTACAATTCCCAGTGTTCTGGTAGATTAGGTCTTGTTTGCTGCTGTCGCGGCGCATAGGCTAGGAGTGATATGCACTGAAAATGACGCTGGGTAGTACATGCCCATTTATTTACCACAATGAGTTCGAATTGCCGTTTGATGGCAATAAATTCAAATCCTATCCCAAATATGGCATTGGTAGTATTATACCGTTAATAACAAAACAAAGTTAAATTCATCATTGACAGGAAACTGATTTATACCACTAAGGAGATTCCAGATCGACATGATGCTTAATCCTTGTCAAAAGTCTGGACTGAAGCTTTCATCTCTTCCTGAAGGCCATTTAGTGGCGTTCGTATGTGTAATTGCTCTGTTTCCCCAAAGTAAGTTTAAATTCCTGAGTTTATCATGGCAACTGTATACTCGAGACCCAAACTTTAGGAGCACATTGTATTATATATAGTGTGTGTATTTACGTATTTGTGTTAATATTCTAGAACACAATTTTGTTCATAAAAGATTGAGTATTTTATGGGAATCGCACCCACGAAATGCAAAGTCAGGCACCACATCGCAAGCAGTATATGTTGGGTCAGGAGAGCTCAGTTAACCAAATGTCTAACCAAACAATAGAAGGTTCATTAGCTGGAATAAGGTAGAATGCGGGACGGCTGAGTGGTCAAGATGGCCGGCATTTACTGCTAGCGATTTGCTACCTGTCCATTCTGGGTTTGAATAAACAAGGAATATTTTAAAATCTGTGTCTTGAATGGAGACGTGCAGGTTCTATATCGACCATCAGTATCACAAATTCTCGATGACAGTGGTTGGAAATTAACAATAGTGGTATTTCACGATAGTCTTGTATCTGGTATACGGTACCGTATCTTACCTTTTGAACGCCTTTCAAACATTTACAATTTGGGATGACTGGTATTTCTAATTCCTGTAACGAATGAAGTTGCTCACACTTCAACTGGAGCAAATAGCAATAGCATGCAATATTCATCAGACAACCATACCGAGACATTTACATCTCTCATCAGTATGGTATTGGTTTAACGCGTTGACAAAGTCTAACGCATTGTTATGTTTTAGATATATAGGCCTACACAGTTTTTCAGAATATGTTTGGAAATAAAAAGTTTATGCAATTAAAAGTCTTTTTCATTCCGTGTTAAATTATTTAATTATGAAAACTATGGCAAGCCGTTTATCAAATCTACCTTTATTCTACATATGTCGAATTAGTTTTGCTTTTATTTTACTTGTGTACAATCTTTTTTCACATATGTGCAATTCTTTTTTACTTATGTTGAAAAGATTTTCACTTAAGTAAAAAACATTTCACATAAGTAAAATAAAAATGTATTCTACATATGTAACATTATTTTCAACATAATTATGTAAAAATTATTTTAAACATATGTGAAATTCTTTTCTCAAAAGTAAAATAAAACACAAAAACCTAACTATTTCACATAGGTTAAAAATAATTTCACTTATGTAAAATAAACTTTTATTTTACATATGTACAAAAGAGTTCCACTTATGAAAAAAGTAAGAAATGATTTCTCCCCACAGCAAGGGACCGTATCCAACCTTCGTTTGTGCTTCTATCGTCTTGTGTACACTTTCAAGACGAATGCAAAGACGATAGGAATATATTCCACATGCTGTGCAAGTTTAACCTCAGCAGGGCACATCCCCAAGTCGGGAGAGTTGATCAGGCAGCGAGATTACAACAACAACAAAGCAAAGCGCAGACAATGACCTATGTTATATATAAGTGATTGAGAGCAGACTGTCACAAGTTGAACACTCGCATATATACAGCAACCAACGGCTGAAACACAAAACCATACATTTCATTATGAAAAATGATATTACGGTGACAAACAAAGAGTGAATATTATATCAGGCGATGGGTTTATTCTTATTCAGTATTTTTATTGTAGTCTACATCATTTTATTTTACCGACAAATCAGACGTAGTAATGCTCACTACAGAATCGGTTGGAATTGCGCTAATTTATTGTTTCCAAGAAAATAACAAATGCTCTGCGAAACGCAAAGGGTGGATGTGCTTCTGATCATTTTGTACTTTTTGAGCAAATGTATTGCTGTTGAACACAAGCTGAGATGAAGAAGTCTGTAATTGAGATCTTCGATCCTTTTATTTTACATATCTACAAAAGAGTTCCACTTATCTTTTTATTTTACATAAGTGAAAAAGATTTCCACATATGTTAAATTAAGGTTTATTTAACATATGTCGACTTGTTTTTTTTTTACATAAGCGAAATTCTTTTCAACATATGTAAAATAAATAATTAATTTTACATACGTGATAAGGAATTTCATATATGTGAAATTGTTTTTCCCATATGTGGAATTCTTGATCACATATGTGAAATTCTTTTCCACATATGTGAAATTGTTTTTCACATATGTAAAATAAATGACTTTATTTTATATAATTGAAAAAAACACACATATGTGGAAAAGAATTTCATATATGTGAAAAAAGAATTCAACATGTGTAGAATAAAGGTAGAAGTGATAAAACGGCTTGCCATAGAAAACTGATGCTGTCGTTTGTACAATTTTATAGTAGACGGATTGAAAGCCATACTTGACTAGAAGATGGTATCTAGGATATAGACCGATGTCACACTATCCCTTCGCTGCTTGTTCCGTATTTCTATCTTCTATGTATTGATTAATTGATTTATTATTCACCACTGCAAACATCACGACATTGATTATAACAAAACACGATTCGTACAGACATTTCATATCTACATACCACTGAATCTCCCTTAAGAATCCAAAACATGTATTTCTTATACTACGCAGCCATTAATCAATTTGTTTTTACATTGATTTTTTTGCAAATGCTGGCAATAATACGTCTGTATTAGTCAAAACAATAATTGTAAACAAATAGCCCGCTCAGTTGTAAAAAAAACCCCAACCACACGTCACATTAAGATAAGTTCCCTCATAATTCATTATCCAGTTAGTATACGTTTGCATGAATAATAGGTCTGGTTTCTTGTCTCAGACTTCTTAACCTTTTAAATAAATACAAAACGTGTTAAACAAGGATTCAAGAATTGATGAAATTGTGGACAGTGGCGGCGCCACTGGGAGGGCAAGAGGGGGCATTTGCCACTCCTGCCCCCCCCCCCCCCCCAGTTTGCCCCCCTGCAATGAAAACAAGTATACATTCCTATACATTAATTATAAAAAAAAACAATATTAGCTAGTTGTAAAAGGATTGTCTAAGTTAGTTTTTCATTGAGAAAAACTTTATCTAACTTAACGTCAGAGATGTATCGACCGTTTAGATCAAATAAATAAAATGAGTCCACCGTCCCCTATAGAAGACTCAAATGCGACCATACCCATCGACGAGTATTCATAGCGTCTGTGGTCAGCGAGTTGATAGAAACAGTACAAATAAACTGATCCGGTGTAAAAAAAAACTCTCAGATAAGTAGCATCGCCACACAGATTCAATAACCAAAAAATGAGATGAAGACTGACAAGTCACAGTTAACCATATTAGATCTATTATAGCATACAAATCAAAACAAGCCGAGATTAAGATCTATTAAGTAACTTGTCTGAGAGAAATATTAGTTTTATACATGTTTGGCAACAAAAAAATGCCTGCGGCGGTGTAGAACTCAAAAGCTTCCGGGGCCTAAGCGGCCCCTGGACCCTCGCCTAATTTTTCACAGCACTGCACCTACATGTAAGCAACGTTAAAATAACCACTACAAGGAACTGATCTGGTGGGGAAAATTTCTTAGGCACAAACAATATCGCCACATATAGCGAGCTTAAATTTGAAACTTTAAAAAAATATACAATAAGCAAAGAAAAAACAATTCAAAACTGATATTAAAACTCATAGTTAACGACATTAGTTACGTATGGCGAAAAGGCCCAGAATGCACATACAGCTATTTAGAACTCGCAAGCTGCCGGGGCCTAGGTGGCCCCTGGACCCTCGCCTCATTATGCTGTGAAAGTCACCCCCCAGTCCCTGTTGGGTAGTCTTCCCACACTTATGATAATACCACAATGTGGGCAGATAAATCGATAAAAACCAAGAATATATATGCCGAAAGACGGCATCTTCCATTAAAAAAAAATTTTTCCCCCTGAAAATTATGTTCAAACATTACTCATTGTTCACTTGACAGATTATAAATGTCACTTGTGCCTTTTTTCATAGACTTACCCTGTAGCCCAGAAGAACTCTCATAATGTCCAATCTGCCATAGAGTGCTGCCAGACCCAAATTTGTCCATCTACTGGACTGGTTATAAATGCTAGCTTTGTTCTTCATTACACATGCCGGATCTTCTCTCTCCATAACTATTGTTCAATTACAATTATATTGATATACATCCGGGTTGCCTTACTTGCCTACAGATTCTGAGTATTGTCTTCAAATGACAGCATGCACATGTATGTAGGTCAACTACTTGAATTTTCATCAACAAAAATGTCAAAGTTCACTGGCAGCTGATGATCTACAATTGACATCACCATGCATCTAACATCATTATTAGAGATCGGGTAATCAAGCATTTATAAGCTTATTAAAATGCTTAATGAAATCAGCAGCAGGTTACTTGATAGACACTCGCTAAATAAAATTATACAATGAGATCAAATGTGAACAAGAAATATCATTTCCATGATTATGTCACTCCTTGTATTAGTGATTAATGAGTGAAAGAAAGCACTTTGCAACTTCTGCCAGAACCTAAATTTGAGGCTACCTTCATACAAGACAATCAGAGAAAAGAAATCACAAGGCTTACTGTTAGACAGGAGGAGTTTACAGCAGGAGACCGCACAGATAAATTGTGTTCCTATTTGCCATTATTCTTAGAATGTTGCTCTATATGCCAAAAAAATGAACTTCCCAAGAGTCACCCAAATCATCTAAGTATAAGATCCTGTGACTGTACTAATATAGGCCTAGTAGTTTACTTTCGGATTCAATATTCCAGCTACAAACTGTAGGTCAGTTTTTATATTGATACAAAGAATAACTTTCCTTTCAGTTAGAAGCATTTACTAGGCTGATTACATGTACATTGTACATGCTAGAGTCATGCAGGTACATACATGCACATGTAGGCTAGGATTATCTCTGCCATAATACTTTCAGTTTCTACACAACTGAAGCAGGCAAATCCGTACATAACTTATATATTGCATTAATTAAAACAGAGAAACTTGTTTTGTTTTTACTTGGCAAAGTCTTTCCAATTAAGAATATTTGTGAAGAGTTTTATATTAAGGCAGTTATTTTAAATATAGCATGAAGGGAAGAGGAACTACATGTATTCAAGTAGGCCTGTGCGTTCGGTAAGGAGAAGTCTCATGCGGGATTCTCGTCTTTTTTAGAGACTGTCCCCCAGTGGTGTGGACTGCAAAAGGGGAGTTTTAACGCGTTCGTCTCTTGATAACCCCTGCCCTGTTCACTCGAAGACGTATTCGGGTGGTGTTGAAAAACCCTGGCCCGGGAATTTTAGTCTTGATCGTCTATGTTACAAGATTTCACAAAAAAAAATAATAATTTGACATACAGGTAGCTTAAGTAGCAAATGGTGACCTATTTAAACAGACTTCCGTTGTAAACTATGAAAACAAATAATTCGCAGTAAAGTGACATCACGTCAACTGATGATTCACTTCATGAATAAATAATCCGGCCTCTACGCGTGCGCAATACGGCATTTATCCGGGTACTTTCGTCATCAAGATGGCGCCCGTCGGCGAAAGGAACGATTCCTTGGTCGAAGAAGATGGTAAAAATGACGAATCAGAAAATTTATGGTGAGTGTCTACAGTTTTATCAATCATATATTCAATATAACCGTTGATATGAATCCTTTGGATCCATTTGGCACTATCTAGAACCTTATACATTTCTATATGCGAGCAGCAGACCTTCGATGCCCGTCCGCCCTGTCGATATGCAGTGTGGACATTCTTGTGTCAAAATTTTCTGTTATCCATTCTGTTCTTGCTTCGCGTTACATGCCGTTAATTGCACATTTTGCTTTTGTGTGATGGACAATTGTTCGATTTCTAAGGCATTGGGCTCTTTCCAATTATAGGATCTTTGTTGAACATTTTAACGCGATGTTTGGTCTAGAGATAGACTAGCCTAGGCCTACATGTATCTAACCAATAAATCCTAATAATATAGGCCTACGTGATTGAGATTGTCTGATTCATTAAACTATAAGTGGTTAATGCCAAAATATGTGTTAAAAAGTAGAAGCTTTCAGGTTTATACACAATTTTGTTTAGCATATTTTTCACTTATGGGGTGTTTTAGTTTACATAACGCCCCAAATGCATATTTGGCTTTGTTGGAATTTACGGTTCCTCAAATACTATTAAAGTAAAGGCGGAATGTCTATGCTTTGGAAATTTTGCCCAAAATCATGGTCCTGTTTGTTTGATTGCAGTTTAACACATTAAGTTTATTTAATGCACATGACGTCGCTAGCCTAATGGGAGAAGGAAACTACCCCTGACACCACTGGCAACGAACAAAAACATCACAGAGCAAATACAGGACAATGCAAAGACATAACAAACATATCAGCTTCCTGTTTCTCTTTTGCTCCGAAAGCACGAGGGCAACAGGAAGCTCCCTTCAACCACCCGCTAGGGTAGTCCTGAGATGACTGAACAATATTGTACATGATTGTGTACTCTAGGAGCTATTTTCAGTCATGACGAAGAAGAGTAATAAACCTTACTAACCAGTTATTTGTAGCTCCTCTGTCATCAAAATCACATGTTTTTCCAAATTACAACCAGCACATTATGATTAATCCATGGTGTTTAAGCTTACGCTTCTGTTTGCATTGCCTTTTGTGGCAATCTGAACAATTTCTTACAAGAAATCGGGATAAAAACACTCCTGTCTGTCATACCCAGCAAAAACTGCAGCGAACTTGCACCACTTCAATTTAAAAGAAAACTTCCTCGAAATTTCATTACATCACGCAAAAGTGTGTTGACAGCCCTGGTAATTAGGATTTGACACCTCGGCAAAAAAATTGCTGAGGCAGAATGATTTCGCCTCGGCAAAAACACTTCTGCCTCGGCAATTTTTTTCAAATGTGTTTTGGGGGTAAATATAACAACAAAAACAACCACATATGTTTAAATATACTTTCATTAAACCATTGAAAACACATTATTAAACTATGAACTTAAGTAAAAAGTTATACCAGCGAACGCTACGAGTATGATTTCTCGGCAATGAACGAGTTACACGGAAACGGCAAAACTAATCCAGTAAAGGATAAAAGCTACAAGTGTGTGTCTAATACTTTGAAATTGTGCAAGTCATGCTTTATCGATTGGTTTCACTATTAAAGTTGAACAGACATGGATACAAAAGTGTGCGAGGGATGTACACTTCTGTGATTTCTTATAAATTTAGAGTTACCAGTTTGCGTTTATCCCAATTTACTGAAGAACCGATCAACTGTAAGAATGTTTTCATGATCGGTAGGAGGTTTTTGCCTGGCCAATCGGGTCTGCCCTAGCTACAAAGTCTACTGGCCGGGAAATTTTCTGGACTCTGCCGAGCCGACCCATACTAATTCGAGCCCTGCTGCACTAGGCTGAATCGCCATGCAAGCAACATGACACCCCTAACAGTGAATAAAACTAAATATTACGCCTTATAAGACAAAGATATTCAAAAAGATCTTTACATGACCCTCTTCCGGTGTCTTATGTACTATTTTTCAGTTGTTGTTTTGTTTCTTTAGGTAAATCACCCTCGGCAATTTTTTTGCCGAGGCTAGATCAATTTACCTCGGCAAACACGCAATTGCAGAGGCTAATTACCAGGGCTATTTAAAAGACTTGTGTCTGAGGGGCAGAAGATTAATTTATCAGTTAGGTAGCATCAAAATTTGTCAGAAAACATACATTTGTTCAAATACATGCTGTAATATTGTCCCAACAACCAAAAAGGTTAGGATTTGTCATGGACGAAATATTAGGTGATTTAGGTTAACTTTAACTAACACTTCAGTGAACAGAACCTACCTGAAATAATGTGTTTGAGTAAGAGGGACTCATCATCTTTCTTGTACTCTAACATCCCCATATATTCTATATCTCGGTGTTTTACCGAAGCGACCACGCCCATTCCACCTTGTTGCTCATCTTTCTCCAGCTCGGCTTCAATCTCGGCCGCTACAAAATTTTACAAATGGTTTACAAAGTTATTTCCATTGACTTTCAACACTTTATCACTATCATTTCTACTTTCCTTTCGTCTGCTTGATTAGGGTTTAACGTCATACTCAAGGGTATTGGACTTTATGACGACGGATTGTCCACTTCACAAAGTTCACTAATTATGGTGGAAAACTGAAAAGAAACCTGGTACCATTTTGTGACTCACTCATATACCTGAGGGTCGACAGACGGACTCAATCCTGTGAACGGTAAAGCGAAGTAAGCTTTAGAAAGCGCACTCACTAAGCCATGGTGACAGGCCACTAACAAAGAAGAATATTGTAGCCAGCCGCCGCCATAAACTGGGAAGGCTTTTGCTCTGTTAGAAAAATTAATCCATTCTTCTTTGTGGCTAAGTATAGACATTATAACCAAACTTGAAATAAACTGTCTTTATAATAGTCAGAAAGCAGGGTGAATAAAGAGTTTGATCTGAAGCATATCATGCAGACAGCAGATTAAATCATGAAAACAAAAAAAATATTAAACAAGACAAAAGTTTGGTTTAGACTGAG
>JAVFBX010179000.1:0-14794 GCA_034783855.1 Mopalia kennerleyi
GTCACAGCGAGAGCGACATTTTGCGAGAAAATCGTCATGAGCGATGAAGTTGCATATCCCTCTATACTCAGTCCCAGATCACACCAAACACACCATCGTTTCCAAACATGTTCATATTGCTTATTTGTCATCAAATAATCTTGAAAACCTGTCGGCTATAGTATTATCTTTTCCATGGATAAATTTAACCCTCAAATGTATGTCTTTAGCAGACACAAATTCAGAGATTTTGCACATGATAAAGTGCAGGTTGAGTTTTGTGCCTTCTAAATTATTTATGTATGCAACCGATACCATGTTGTCAGATGCAACCTGTATATGTTTACCAAAATAATCAATAGTTATGAGTGCTTGTAATGCAAAGAGAACTGCAGATAACTCCAACTCATTTATGTGTTTCTTGGCTTCTACGTATGTCCAACGACCAGAAGTCTGATGACCATTTACATTATGGTGGCGCCCCAGCCAAGTTTTGAGGAGTCTGTAAACAGACATGCACTTACAGCTGGTTTCCTTATACAATTACTATTGTTATTAGCACTGTGTGCAATCCACCATTTAATATCATTTAATCCCAAAGGTGAGAAAGACATTGGTAGGTCATAATTATCTCCCGTGGCCCTGAGGGCAGTTACCTTATCTCTCTCCAAAACTCTATAATGAAGGGCACTGTAGCTCTCATAGAAGCAGTATATAGACCAAGAAGGCTTGTTACCTGTCGGATAGTGACTTCAGGAGCATTCATTATTTCTTTGGACATTTCAATGAGTTTCTGTAATTTATCATTAAATAATGACATAGTAAATTTCACTGAATCAATAACAAATCCTAAGTATTGAGACACTTGACTGGGTATAAGTGTAGACTTTTCAAAATTGCAAGAAAATCCTAAATTTGAAAATGTTCTAACAGCATTCCATTTTGTCCTGATTCATAAATAATGAGTCATCAATAAAGAAACCACAACGTATACCATTAGCTCTAAAAAATGAAAAAATTGGCTTAAGTGTTTTTGTAAAAACTCGTGGAGCCGACGATAGGCCAAAGGGAAGACATGTATATTGATACATTGTTCCCTGCCAGACGAACATTAAGAATCGTCTATGATCAACAGCTATCGGTATACTATGATAGGCATCCTGTAAATCTATGGATGTGAAAAAATCATTGGGCTGCACTAGTTCCAACGTGATTTGGAGAGTTTCTTGTTTAAAATGATAATATTGTACAGACTCATTTAGCTTACGTAAATTAAGGATTGTACGGAACTTCCCGTTTTTCTTCTGTCTTAGAAATATATTATACAGATATTGACTATGTTGGTCATCAGATGGGCGACAAGGCTCAATAATCTGCTTTTGTAAAAGCATAACAATTTCTTGATTTATTTTACTCTGCTCTGCTTTGCAGAATCAAAGTGGCAATGGTGGGTTCGATTGACTTGGTTGATTAATAAATTTGATTCTATGACCACATACGTTTTTCAAAATCCAGGCATTATTGGTTAATTGTTCCCATTGAAATAAATGATTTTCAAGCTTATATTGGCTTACCTTTATTTTTTCTGATTGGGGTAATAGTCGAGCTGTGCTCTTCTCTAGCTGTGGGCCTTTGATTATGGCCGCAGTCTCCCTCTTCTTGCGCCCCTGGCATCTATGTATGGTCGGCCTCGGAAGCCACGACGCAAACTCTCAGTTTTTCAGCCAATCCTGGCAATATTGTCAATTTCTGACACACGCTCTTTGACATGGTCACCGAAGAGATATTCGGTGGTGGGTGCCTCTGGAGTACACAAGGATGCATATTTTCTTGACAGAAAGGGTTTAATGCCAAGTCTACGTGCAAAAGGCAGTCTAAAGAAAGCATTGCAAAGCATGGACAGACAGATGCAAGCTGTCTGCTACTCTGAACTTCAACTTGTGCTCGTGGCGAGCACAGCGCCTGTGCCAGGCGTGCTACATATGTAAGACCGTGTCCCATCAACTCCTGTATCTTGAGCAACGAATTGTCCCTGGTTTTGCACTGGGTAGACAAAGTGCTCCATATTTCCGCATTAATTCTTGGCGGAATAAGTTTCCCACAATTGTTTGGGAGGTCATGTTTCTCAACTACCGGGCCAACATTCGTCAGTTGAGATGCGGCTTTATTCACAAAATCGGCCAATTTCGGCCCCAACGGCTTGCCGCTCGCTTCACTAGTAGTGAAGATATCTTGGGTTACGAACCCATCAATAATATCAGTGTCCTCGGCCTGTCGCTGTTGTTGTTGAGACGAGTCAACGTCCGAGCCTTCAAACTCATATAGGCCTAAGTCAAACTCAGAACCACCTTCTCCATAGTCTGAACGAAGGTCAAGAGGTTCAATAACCTTGTGGGTTAACGCACTGACACTCTGTTGTGAGCCGAGCTGCAATAGCTTGTCAATTTTAAGCTCGAGAGACTCGACCCCAAGCCGGTCTCTCAGGGACAAGATGTCCGAGTCAGTGAAAGACGGACCACGTGGTCTCTTAGCAGGACTTCCGGTTAGTGTTCCGGTTGATATTTTTACGCTTTTTCTTTTCCCTTTCTTAGAAGGTTCATTAGGAGCTTTTTTGCCCTTTGTTTGGCCTGTGGCCTTTATTTTGCCTGTGGCATCTTTATTGGTTCCATGGACCATGTAAGTCTCGCAGCCCGCAACTGACATAATGGGAATGCCATTCTGGTCGAACCCATCAAAAGATGGATACGGGCAGTCAGAGTCTAACTCGTCATCCGTGACTAAGCTGCTCTGGCCTGGGACCGGGTCTGCTGTGGCCTGTGGCCGAGACATTCCTGTTTATTTACTTGTTTTTCTTTTCTATAACTATACCTTCCTACGCTGCCGCGTAATGAAAAAAGACAGTGTATGAGGGGAGGGACATTGGTTATATAGGGTGCTAGAGTACCTGTTACCACGTGACTTTTAGTCTCGTTAAATTACGTTGCCACCTGACCGCATAATGAATATGCATTGTGACCCCGATAGGCCGAAGCCATACGGAAAAGAATTTACTTGAACCATATTCACCATATGTAGAAATCTGGTGAGAAATTTTTAACCTAAAAAGTAGTGCTCACAAGAAATTTTACATTTTTTCCAGGGGTGGTAGGTAGTACCCTGAAGTGGAGTGAATTACAGGAAATGCAGATCACATGACTTACACGCCCTATACTTTGTTTCTGCAAGAAATGTAAGGTGTGACTGATGAACACACCAAAAACCACCAATACATGAGTGCACACGAGCATTTAATGATTGATTCAACAACCCCAACAATTTTTTATTACCTGTATTAAAGCCCTCCTAACTAAACTAAAATGTTATTTGAAGTACGTTGCTGATTGATCCGATGTTTTACGACATGATAGTGGTGTATTCCATTCCAACAATAATTGACACAAGCATAACCAAGATGTAAAGTGTTTTCATAATGTTGGAAATCTTCCTCCCGTCCTAAGTAAAGACAGAATTGCTACTCTTCCAACAAACTACCCTAAGCCAGAGGTCAATTTCATGAAGTAAATATACATTTATGTATATGGTAAATTTAAAGAAATTGGCATGTAGCCCAAACAGTCCACACTAAATAGAATTTGTTTTATTCACCATCACATCCCTCACTTATAAGATTGGAAATATTTGGGGTTTTTTTCTCTTCTTCTTTTACTCTTCAAACAGACTGCCCTCAGCCAGAGAGCCTGAAGTACATCGCTTCATATAATTTCTTCATACACTTTATACATTGGCAGTAACATTGAAGGCCATATTTATGGTGTACACAAATTTTCAAAAGGTCCCATCCTTGCTTGAAAAACAAAACAGAACCAGCAAAATTCTTTAAGACTTTAGGAACCTACCACTTAGCTTTCTCGATTTCTAAGATTTATAAGGGGCTCACAACGTACTTAAGGATATTTCAATGAAATGACATGGTGTCAGTCTACACAAAGACACTGGTAAGAAGGAGCAGCACAATGCACAGAACATTTGCCACAACTGATAGGCTGTGTTGTTTCTTGGCTGTGAGCATCATGAAGATCTCTCCAGACAACTCAATGAGCATAGTATTAGCCACAGAGTGCGTCTCAAATCACCATTTTTATGGAAACAGGGTGTCTCATTTCAATTTACGCCTATTTTTCAGTGTTAAATTTGGCTGAAACAGGGTGTCTCAAATGGCTTCTTGGGCGTCTTAGAGACACCCCTCTGGCTAACAGTAAGTCACTCAATCCTGATTGATAACAAGTGTATAGATAGGAGACCAATAACCAATTTATTGGGCCAGAGATGAATTAAAACCTTAGTTGAGTGTTACATCGTGTAATTTAAATACACAGTTGAGTCCACCATAAACATGTTAACATGGTTTCCTAAAAGCATGGAACGGCACAGTAAAAGAACTATGTTTTATAAACAACACTAATAAAAGAAAGCATTCGTTACATCAATAATCTGTCTCCATAGTCTTTGATATAATATGTTGTATTATATAAGACGGTAATAATGATTCAAGTACAAGTTCTTATGTTGTTATGTTTTAAACTTTTGTCAAATGTAAAACAAAATGATAAATTTCCAAGTTAAAATACAGATTTGATAAGGCAACTTTTCTATTGATAACCTCCTGGCAAAACCCCACTGTACAGGTCACAGTAAATACCTACTACATGTGGATTACATCAACACTTAAATATAGGTCTATCTCCATATAACATTCATTACAAACTGTCTATCTTGATTGGTGTTTAAGGCCATGCAGTGCTCGTGAGTTCACTTAAATGGATTTAAGGCAGTGCAGTCATACAGTGAATAGACACACTTACAAACATTACCATAATGTGAAGTGTTTGACTTTGTTTGGATAATGTTCATTCAGTGTTAAATAAAAATAGTACGGCAAAATTTGGAACATATCACCCCTTACTAGGACATATAATGTACCGCAAATATAAATGTATGCTTTGAGAAGACTGTATGAAGTATGAGTGGTATAATCAGTGATATATGGGTGAACACAAAACACACATACAATCAGAATACAAACTAAAACTACTGGGGTAAATGTTAGATTCTAGATCTAAAGGGTAAATGAAAGCAATTTTGGTCACGAATATTTGCATACACTATTCACCATACATGTCCAAGAAGTTTCCCTTAACTTCTGATCATGTCTTTCAAATTTTGATCTTGTTTTGCCAATATAACATTTTGTATAAGAACATAAAAAAATGTTTAAATAAATTTGATATAGTGTAGTCTGTTATCTCTAGCCAAAACAAATGTGCAAAAATAAGTACAATCTACATAGAAAGTGGTGACAGAATATTCTTCAACCAAAACAAATGTGTTAAGATACAGACACAAGTTCTTTAGATGCATTTACATGGGTTAATGATATTGTGAATATTCATGAGGCTCTTAAGTACAGAGCGTTAATAACGGTACCAACCCACTGCTCGAGGAGCTGGTATAGGCACTGGCACCGTATAGGGCTCATCAATGTTTGTTTCTTTGGAGCGTAGACGCCCACGTTGAGGTGCTGTCAAAAAATGGAGCAAGCAATTTGCATAAAGAAAAAACAAAGAAGCAGGCATTCACAGACAAACAGAACAGATTTAGTTACAATACCCCTCATTCGTTTGACCCAAACATATTCAAGTTTTAACATAGGATAAAATATAGGTTGGTGCAACTGAAAGCAAGGTGAATTTAACATTCAACGGTGTATTAATTAAACACAGAAGGGATTTCAACTACTGAAAACTGTTAAAACACAAACATGTAATCGACATCATTAGTTATAGTAAACGAAACAACACATTGACAACAGAAATTCAGCAGCAAGATCACATTAAAAAATTTCACGAAAAAAAAATATTAGATATAAAATTGATCGAGTCCTTTTTATTCACTAAATCATAGTTAAAGAATATGTACTCCTTCTTTCTTATTTTTGATTTTGCACTTTTGAATTTGTACAGGTGTTTCAAGGCCTATACATCCATTTGTAAGCCCAGCCAACATTAATCCTAGTAAAACATGTATCTTTCTTTGAATTTTCCACAGCTAAAAGCAATGTCAGAGAATAATTTTCAAAATTTAAATATTAACACACTGGTGGTCAATTTGTTATCTCTCACTTTACAAGTCTATTAATTGGTAATTGCAGTACGATACTTCTGAAAAAAACAAAAAGAACACTGAAACTGTTTTGTTAACAGCGATTGTTGTCTTTGTTGTTGAATACTAACCATCAGAGCGGGGTTCTTCTGCCTCTACATATGTTGGAGTCTGTGGTGGTGCCACACTACTTATAGTCTCCATCACAACCCTTTTCTCCACAAACTCTTGGCTAGCTACAGACACAACATGCACAAGATAGACATCAATACCGGACTACAGTAGAGGGAAATTCACCACTACACATTCATATTAATCTACATTCTAATGTAGAGCAAACTTTCAAACTTTGCACAATAATCTAATAAACAAATTCTTGCTTTAAATCTATAAAGACTGTTTTGTTGAGAAGTATCTAGCAAGAATGCGAACAGTAAACTGAACGAAAGCAATCAGGTATGAACATAGCAAATTTTTTTTGCTGCTTTACACTTAATTAATAAATGCGAAATCTACAAAATTTGAAAGTTTGTTCAATCGTCACAAAGTTCCAGAAAGAATAACATTCATTGTGGAGAGCATATCACAACAGGTTTCATGATAGTTTCACTCCTCATTCCCTTGATGGTGACGGAATACAGAAGACCAAGTGTAGATCAAAACATGTAACTCTAAATAGTAAGGTACTAGAAAAGAATTTAACAATTTAGACTGAGATGTATCTCCTACATGCAAATACAAGATGCATAAATTAGGTCAACCACACTTTTAAGACAAAAATACGTAAATCACAAATCAGTTGCAGAATTATGAATTTATACTATTTTATCATTTCTCAAACAATGCTGGGTCAATCTGATTAAAACTATTTTCTCTTTTAGATCTGAGACAATCCTAAAGAGAATGTCACCAAACAACTTAGCATAGATAGCCAAGCGCATACTTGCTTCGTAAAACCTGGTTATGGCTAACCAATGGTTTTGCTGATTCGCCATGTTATGCTTTATATCAATTGATTGGGGTTTAATGTCATACTTCGGTGTATGCTTTTTATCAGGCAACAGTTATAAGCTATTCATAAACCTCAAAGGTGTCCTGTACGACTGGTGCTGCGGAATTAGGCCGGATTTCATGGGAGAAAAAATACAATTACGGCCAGGTGTTAATCAGATTGATATTCAGCTTAAGTAGGAAACAGGGAATTTGACATCAATTGTAACTTTAACAGGTCTTACTAACTGTTAAAGGACTACTGTTTTATGATGCTGCACATGGGTTAAAACAAGTAGACACCATATCCATCCTACTAAAGGGGATATAAATGTTAGCAGGACTGAACAAGCGAAACGGAGAAGTGTAGGACTTACGTTCTTCACCATCCCCACCACTATCTCGTAGCTGCTGGATCTGCTGCATACGTTCTTCTGTGGAGATTAGAGTTCCATCTGGTCCAGGTGAGAGGTCTGTACAAGAAGAAAACAGGTCTCATCATAAAACAGGAACTAATTGTGTTATACCATGTTTCTGAGTGCCATGGTTTGGAAGTTACACCGATGACTGTAATTTTGTTTACAACTTCAAACTATTACTCAGATTATCAGATACTAAAGGTTTTCTTGTTACGTTTTTATTGAGCCCAAGAGGGGATCTATTTTTTTTATGTTGTTTGTCTGACCATTATTTTTGTTATGCTCCACTCCTTATGGCTTGCCTATCTTTTGGGTAAAGGCAAGAACTTGGCAATACAGGATGACAAGATACAACAAAAAAGACAAACTGTGCCGATTCACAATGCCCAACTCCACAATGACTTTGTTTTGCTATCTTATTTCAGATACTGCAAGCACTGGAAACAATGAGCTCTCCACAACAAACTCTAATTTTACTAAAATATACATGTAATTGTTCCCAACTTGAGGCATATTTACCAGTTCCATTATCACCTGAGCCTTTCCCCTCCACCTGTCTCTTATAGGTCTCTAACTCATCCTCTGTAATGTTCTCAAATGGATTGGCAGTGTACTGTTGTCTGTAGACCACAGCATTATGTTGATGATCTCGCTTAATGATCCCTTTCGACGCAGCCCCAAACACTATCACCTGGTCTGAAGTGCCACTCAAGTTTCCATCCTTTAAACAACAAATGTAAAAAATATAGTCAATGACATTCATTAATTGTGTTTAACTCCTTGCTATAGGGCATTTAAAATCAAACTTAAAAAACACACACTTACACAGGTATAAAATATGATGAGGAAAATCAATGTTCCACCAGTGCTAGGTAATGACAGAATATCTATACTTAATTTAAAACATACCGATTTAATGTTTGTTTGTTTGTTTTATTGGGGTTTAACGTTGTACTTAGGGGAATTCTACTTATATGACGACGGATTATCCACTTAATAATGTTCCTAGCCTAATTACAGTGGAAAACCTTGAAGAAATCTCGTAAAAACCACCCCCGCGATTGCCGGAGCCACAACATGTGACTCACTCATATACCCGAGGGTCGACAGACGGACTTGATCCTGTGGACGGTAAATCAAAGTTGGCTTTGTAAACGCGCTCGCTAACCACTAAGCCACGGCTGCGGGCCCTGATTTAATGAGATTTGTTTGTTCGTTTGATTGTGTTTAATGTCGTACTCAAGGGTATTTCACTTATATGATGACGGACACAAAAATAAAACGAACAAACAGATCAGCTTCCTGTTTGCCTTTAGCTCTGAGAACGCCAGGGCAACAGAAAGCTCCTTTCTCGCCTTTTACGATCGACCGAGGAAGCCGAGGGAGTATTCTGCAGGACTGGCCAACCCGCTCCCCCACAGGGAGATTTAATAAGAGGATCAATCAATGACATGATGCTGGTTATAGCATCACTTTTATTTTTGTTGTCAAGCCTAGCTTTAACAGGCTTGTTATCTTTAAAAATAGAGATACCAGCTTCAGGTTGCCTTTTGTAAGTTCCATAAATTAATATTTATACTTTTAACATCTAAGTTTGTTTCATTGGAGTTTTACACTGTATTTTAGGTTATTTCAATTGCACACAGTGTTCCCTAACCAGTATAATACTGACATTAAAATATAAGAAGAATTACAACAAGAACAGGTTTGATTTGTTTGTTTGATTGGGGTTTAACGTCGTACTCAAGGGTATTTCACTTAAATGCAAAAGATTGTCCATTTAACACTGTTCCTAGCTAAATACAGTGAAAAACCAAATAAGATTAATTTTCTTTGCTTCTTAGCTCAGACTGCATATATCAACAATAAGTGGAAAAATACAATTACAATTACCTTTCTGTCATTATTATTAAAAGATTTCCACAAGAAAATTGGGACGGACTTACTTTCATTTTCTGAGCTTCCTCCCAGGTTACACCATCTAGGATCTTGGACTGTGGTCCAGCATTTATTGCCTCCTCATAATAGTCCTTTTTAATCTGCAATCGAATTTACAGTGGGACTTCTACATTTATTCAAATTTTACTGACGGTGGTTCAAACAAAGTGTGAATTTCAACTCTAATTCTCAATATTTGTCTTTTTGCATTTGCCCAAATATGACAAATGGAACTGAATGCAAAAGATTTACACTTAGTTCATTATTTATCATAATTTATTTTCACTTTCCAAACCGTAAAAACATGAACAATGACAACAATATAAAAAATATTTCAATGACCACATAGCAATAGTTTTGAAAGACTTGCCATTTTATGGTTGCTAATAATAAATGAAAGCTCCAGTGAATATAGTGAAGGTACCCAATAGAGAACCTTCTAATTAAATCAGAGACTGTAGAAGCACCTACCTGTTTCTGTTTGTTTCTGAATTCTTTAGGGTTTTCGCCTTGAGGGGCAAACTGGTTTGCATTTTCAATCTTCACACCGGTACCAGAGTTATTTGGTGAGCTGTCAGTTACCCACTGAAAACAAATCAATGGTATGGTCAAGTGGACATATTAACAGGTGATGAAAAGTAATTTGTCTTTTTCTCCTACAGGGCTCAGTTTTGTATTGGCTCTGTTTGTCTGATGTTTTACTGTGATGGAAGGCAATTATACTTTGTCAATCTCCCAAACTCTCACATCATGTCACTGGTGGATTTTTCATGTAGATTCTTAGATGTAGCCAAACTCGCTCAAATACTACACTAGATTTAAATCCAATATTCCAATTCGGGGCAGTACTCAATATAAATCTAGCTTTGTTTGGTTTGGGTTTTACGCCATTCTATAGTTGATTTCCTCTCATATCTCAACGTATCAACCACATAGAAGAAAGCACCCACCATGTCACTTCAAAGAAAAATAGAGAAATAATGAGCTGGCAGGGACACACAGGACATGATGTTAATTATATAATTAGATAATCATAGCCCAGAGAGCATCAGGGGATCCCTCCCTCTGTCTCAAAGAGGACCATCTTACCTTTGTGATTTTCTTTGGGTTTGTGGTACCGGTTTCTTCAATTTCTTGTTTAGCATATGTGTTTGGAGAATTTAGCCAGCCTGCCTTATACTGTTGTTTCTGTCTTTCTAGGGCTGCTTTCAATGGTGATCTGAAACAAAAGCACACTGCTAGTCAAAAATCAATCAATAAGCTGATAAGATTTATATAAAGTCATGTTACAAATACCGCACCATAACAACATCCCTGATACACATGTTAAAGGAAACACACAGAATATGAAGTAGACAATATTTCTAGGATTGAATTGATTGAGAGACTGATTAGTGTTTTGTGTCACTTCCAGCAGTTACTGGCAACAACCAATGACAAGACAAGACAAGCCGGACAAACGCCAAAGATAACACAAAATGATGGGCACAGAAATGTCCTTTTTCTCAGAGAACCAGGGCAATAGATTTGTTTGTTTGTTTGATTAACATCGTACTCAAGGGTATTTCACTTATATGACGACAGATTGTCAACTTCACACTGTTCCTTGTCCTAGTATGGTGGGGAGGAAACCTCATAAAACCCACCCCCCGCAATTGCTGGAGCCACATCGTGTGACTCATATACATGAGGGGCGTCAGGCGGACTCGATCCTGTGAACGTTAAATCAAAGTAGGCCTTGGAAAGGGCGCTCATTAACCACTACGCCATGGCCGCAGGCCCCCAGGCCAATAGAAAGCTCCCTTACAACCGCCTGCCATTCGGTGATAAAATAAAAAAGAAGTTCACTGCACATCACAGGACCATAATATAGTCACTGTTTCAAGGATATTATTATGTATATACCTAGTGGTCATGTAAGGTGGTCAAGAACTTCGATTTCGAGTTTTGTTGATGACAGGTTGTTTAATTGGGATTTTACTCTGTACCTATGTTATGTCACTCATATGATGGCGTGACAGCCCATGGGGTGAAGGATATCACCTTTAACACCTCTGGCGATAAACAAAGACAGGATGCAATACTAAAATAGCACAAAGTAGATCAGTTCTCTAAACGCACCAGGAAACCCCCTACCAATTGCCTACTGGCAATTACAATGGTAAAGTGAAGACAAACCTGTATTTTGAACCCTCATAATCCCCATCAAAAACATAGGTAAAGGAACTAGAGGCTGGGGGAATTTCCACGTCACTATTAGACCTCTCTTTCTTCTCTCGTTTTATCATAGGCTGGTGGTATACATGACCGGTTCGGTAACCCTATTAAAAAAGACAGAGGTTCACAAAATTTTATTACAGACTGATAATAGTTCAATAAATAAGATCAAATGGCTTTTTTAAGGTTACATGGGTGAGCCTTTACAGCTTTAACTAAAAACATCAGTGATACTGGTAAACAACTGAAAAAAAAATAGCATTTAACTTTCTGGCTTAATATATTTTCAACTTTGAGAATAAAATTCAACAATCACAAATAGTTTAGACATCAGATTGTCTTTAACTTACAGCATTGTCCAGCAATCTCATGAAAGCCTCAAACTCCAGTTCCCCTACACGCCACTTACGACCCCCTGACCCCATGTCAACACCACCACTCCCCTGACTGCCAACGATGAATGCTTGTTTCTGCGATTCCTCAGTCACCTGGATTAAATTATCTATTCCAGCAGGTATTGCACGAATCTGAAAATATCAATAACAGGGTAGGTTAATGCAAGTTAGGATGTGGATTTACAAGGTGAAGCTGATGGCTTTTTATGCGCACACTCGTCCACCCGTCCAAAAGGACAAATTGAAGTGAATAATGGCATCATTTGGACACGCCGCTAAAAGAAACTTAAACATGCAGGAGATAGGAAACCGCAAAACTGGCTAACCAGTTCTTTGGAAAGTGAAATGAAATGACCATTTTGGACACCATACTATGTATTTCTGGACAAGCCCCTGTTTTCATGTCTTTTTTTTAATTATACTTGATTGATATCGAGTGAAATATATTATAATCATTTACCCAAGCAAAAGTCATTAGTCCTAATCAATTGAACTGTTTAAAAAATATGTGAGGAAACTTACCTGAGTTTCACATGCTGCCATGACATTAAAGGCATAGTGGAATGCCTCATCAATTGTGGACCCACAAGCAACTATCCCATGGTTCCTGAGGAACATCACCTGTAACAAACACATATAGTATCCTTTAGGTCAATTTTTCCTGGGTTTTGTTGTAATGGCATTCTGGTATTGTTTTCTTTTTAGTGGAGAAGGTTATTCACTTCAAAACAATTAAATCAATTATTTGCTGTTTTACACCATGCCGTATAAGGGTATTTCACTAAATGACGGCAGTGTATTTCAACAATAATCGACACTAGCACAACCATAGAATGTGAGGGGTTTTGATACTGATGGAAAGTTAATCTTCCTCCAGTATGGAAAGTTTAACTTCCTTCAGTACAAAGTAAAGACAGATTTGCTACTCTTGAAACAAAATGCCCTTAGTCAGAGGGCATGTTAAATTAGAAGAATCCAGACATTTTAGCATGTACAACAGGTCAGTAAACTACAATTCAATAGTAACTCATATTTTATTATGTAATACATCTTTAAGATGGAGAGAGAGTGTACACTAGCCTGTGTCTGTGTATATTGGAGGTATGATTAAAATGTGGTTACCTTATTTATGGGCCCCAGATTTCTGGCTAGGATTTCCCTCTCGTCCTTATCCACCAGCACACCTCTGTACTCATGGTAACTGATGTTACCACAGATTAAAGACTCTTGTGAAATAGGGAGGAGTCCACACTTCATCATAGATACCTAAATATTTCAATAATGCATACATTTAGAAACAACTCAAATGATGATTAATACAATAATTCTGTGTTAATGAAGTATAAAATGTGAAATGTTTTATTTTGCTGAAAAAGTATTTTTTCTGAAATGCTATGTAAAGCGTGGATATGCCCAAAACATGCTCCCTTTAGTCTAAGGGTCTCTACACGAGTCATTTTTTAAAATAATTTTTATTTATTTATTTGATAAAAAATGTGACAAATTGCTTAAATCAGGAGATGATCATGTAAAAGGGCAGTAAACAGGAAAAAAAATAATATGTACAACATTTATCACAATTGTATAAAGACTCACCGCAACAGCTGATGGTGTGTGAAGATGAATAATACATTTGATATCAGGTCTGGCTTGATGGATGGCAGAGTGGAGCATGAATCCGGCCCTGTTCACACCCAGGGTCGTTGAACCAGGGTCTAATATGTCTCCCTGCATATCAACCTTTACCAGGCTACCAGCAGTTACCTCCCCATACAACATCCCAAATCCATTGAGAAGGAAGTGCTCCTGTTCCTGGTTTATTCTAGCCTGTCAAAGTCAAATCATCAAAAGTCATTATCAGTGAACCTCAAAATACTCACAGGTTAAATTTTTCAAAGATGATTTGTTTGTTTGTTTGATTGGGGTTGTCATACTCAAGGGTATTTCACTTATATGATGACGTGCCAGCCCAATGGGCAGCAGAGCAGCATGAAGTTTCCTCCAACCACCCGCTCTTCAAAGATGAAGTTTGTCTGGAGTGTTATAGCAAAAGCAACTTTTATAAGAAAAATAAACATCAAATTTTGAACAGTTTAAACCAATTGACCTACATTTATACAATGAAATTACAGATTGAAAAGTGATGTTCTATTAATATCGATATATATAGGTTAAATTACTTCCAAAAGATTTAGGGTAAGGGCATGGGCTAAAATTAAAATCAAATGTTAATTTTGGGGAATTTATGTCAGACCTTATCGGGCAGGGTTAGTTGATTTCTTTTATTGTTGTTTAAGTCTATTTCACTAAAGTGATGGCATGCCAGTCCAATGGGTGAAGGGGACTGCCCTTGAAGGGTACTTCACTTATTTGACAACAGTGTATGTTGAACGAGTTTACAGAACCCACAACCACAATGTGAAGTATTGTTTATAAAACTCTGTAGGAATATTAATAATCCTCCAGAACAAACACTGGGAATGTACTATTTAGATGGCCCTGAAGTGATATTTGAATTAATGAAATGTAAATTACATTTCAGGTCAGATGGTCTTATTGCTACACAATTTCCAAAACAATCATCATGCTGCTAATTGATCAGTCGTGGGCTGAGGACTAGCTAGTTCTATCTCCACTTTTATGAATTTTACAGTTAACCTATTGATAGGGATCTAAGGGCTAACAAGTTCTATGTCA
>JAVFBX010179011.1:0-14794 GCA_034783855.1 Mopalia kennerleyi
TATACTGCGGGGGTAAGTGGGACATTATCATTGCATTTGCCTTGATTTTAATGATCTAACTGCACCGAAATTGTCTCCCTGCTTATTCAGTAAGTGTGCGGCTTGAATGCGCCATGACTGGGAGGGGAAGTCCTCACAGTCATGTTAACAAGGCTAACCTGGGGCCAGTTGTTCAAAAGTTTATTAACTTTAAATCATTGTTGTTCGATGTTACGTCACAATTCAGTTTCTTTATGATGTTACAAATTTAAACCTGGCTTATTTTGTAACAACCCAACCATGCATTCTACTCCGTACGGCGTAAAACACCAATCAATCAACCAATACTCCGTAAATGCCGTTCCAACTAATACTCAGTTAGGACTTCTTGAGACAACAACAACACGTGTTAAACGTTTGGGTCAAATAACACAAAGTATTCTTAAAAATAATGCACACCCATACCTCGAGAAAATGGAACCGATTTTTTCCAGTCGACTTCCAGCCATTGTGTCAACAATGTTTAATGATCAAGCGATCTGATCGAATAGCATTCAGTCTGACATGCACATGTCAAAATTATTGTTTCGGTTAACTCGTCTGCATTATCTCCCTTTGTAGGTACATCTTGGATCGGAGATAACATTCCGACTCTCAGAAGTTCTTGCCTGATTTTCTTAAGGCCCGTCTCAAAGTGTTGTGTTGTCTTCAATCAATTTTCCGCGTTGTTTCAATTAAAATTTTATATTATGATATGCAAAGTGTACAAAACAGCAATATTAAACAAAGCCCAAGTATTTCAGCTTCGTTCAAATGAAGAAAGCGTTTACATGTCCACGTGACTAAAAGCGGCAAGAAAGCAAAATGGCGTTGTGCTGTGCAAGTGAGTATAACATGTGACTACGAATACTTGCCCTTTCTGTTCTGTTATTAATATTTGAACATAAATATTCAGGCACACGAGATCGAAGTTTATTAGGAGCGAGCCACATTCAATGAAATTTAAATTTAACTTTGTTAAAGCGATCATTTCACTGTCTTGATAAACTGTGTGCAACAACAACGACAAGGAAACGTTTGAAAAACAGTCCTAATCGAGTTTTATTTTCGCATCATAGCATCATTGAGCTCAGGGCCTCTGCATCTTGTTTTTAATTATAGATTTCTGTTTTAATACTTTTTATGCTAGCATTCTTTCTGCAGTTTAAACCCTCTAGTTTTAATATGAAAACTAATAATGTGTAAATAATGAAATAATTTAGTTAATCTGCGTTGTTTTAGTCTGTTAATTCCAATAATTAGAAACGGGCATTTTTTGTGTTGATCCAAATATTGCAGAGTAATTAACTTTAAACTCATAAATTTTGTGTCCTAAGTGTCTTTAACTTCTGAGTAAAAGACATTAAATGGAACCCGAATTTAAATAAATGTACATGTTACCAGGGGCCTACTCTACACAGTATATGGATAAAGTACATGGAATGTCCTTATGTCTTCTATGCATAATGTTCCATTTACTTTATGAAATTTTCAACATTTTGTTCTTTTATTTAGTTTGTATACAGATCTGTATGGGTACAGAGATAAGCTTACAATTAGGAATCTATCTAAATTTTCTCTATCTTTGGGCTATCTGCTTTGACTGATATTAGAGGTTGTGAGTTTATATCCCTGTCACATAAAAAGTTGCTCGAAGTAACACACTGTAGAAAGTACCAAGAGCTGGAAATCTGGTTTACTACCCTGTAATGGTAGCTGAATTGGTAGTAGATTAGATAGTGACAATTTTGTGAAGGGAAATCACAAGTTTTTTTATTGTCCAAATGACATCAGAAATTTTACTTGTACAGTCACACTTCCTCTGCCAGAAGATCTGAGATATGATATTTTGGATATAAGTTTGTCAGTGTAAATACAATAGATATTGTTAAATGGAAATGTCCTTGTGAATCTTAAAGAAAAACGTGGAAAATTAGTAGATACTGAGTGGCTGTAGCAGTCCTCTTTAATTTGTGAAAGTAAAGGGTCTTTTGTATTTATAACATGAGGTGTTATTTTAACATGAGGTATTATTTGACAAAATTTTGGTTTATTTTAATTTGTTTCAGTCAGTAATGAAGTCCCGGAGCATCCAGTTATCTCCCCTGTTTCAGGCCACGTCTTTGAGAAACGGCTGATTGAGAAATACATCAGTGACAATGGGTCGGACCCCATGAATAGCGAAAAGCTAACAGTGGATATGTTATTAGACATTAAAAGTATGCCTATTTAGTATTACTGTATGATAAGGATTTTTTAATTTTCTTTTTATTTCAACAAACAAATCACATTTAATAGCACAATTAACATCTGCATATTCCCTACATACCTCAATGTATAAAGTTTTTTGTTGGATGTATAAAGACTAAAAAAATTCTGCTCTTCCTTATTCATTTGACTTATTAATGTTTTAAATATACATTATATAATTTAAATATTCATATTTATATTTAGCACTACTGGTCAGGCTGTATCAGCATACAATTAATATTTGCCTTAACATTCTCTAGATAACAAATTATTTTGATTCATCACTGTTTTGTTGATGTGGGTAAAACAAGAAGTGTTTTTGATTAGGAGTTGGATATGTGGCAGATTAAGATGTATAGACAGATTGCTACTGTTATAAGTAAAGTAAACCAAACCGTATAATCGTTTTCATGTAGTGATTGTTATGTTTTATAATGTTTTTCCTGTTGACAGCCTCTCCACTCGTAAAGCCACGCCCTCCATCAGCCACGAGCATTCCAGCCATACTCAAATCACTACAAGATGAATGGGTATGTCAATCTCACTAAACCATCTCTCCCCAGGGTCCAAAATGTCTGGTATCGCATCGCAGTTTGTGATGGAAATAGGGCTTTTGATATTCATTCATACTATCTACAGGGGCTTTGCTTCCACAAGCCAATGTATCTATGGCTCGCAGCCGTGACTTGGTGGTAGCGTGTGCACTTACTAATTCTACATCAATTTACTGTTGACTGGATTAAGTCTCTCTTTCGACCATCAGGTATATGAGTAAGCCACTCGATGTGGCTCGGGCAATCGAGGGGTAGTTTTTTACGAGGTTTCCTCACAGTTATCCGCCATAATTAGAAAAGGTGCAGTTTGAAATGGACAAACTGTTGTCATAAAAGTGAAATATCCTTGAGTACGAAGCTTTAAACCCTAATCGAATCAACAATCTTTGATAAGAAAATAAAACAAAAATGCTTTGAAAATTAAGTAACTTTTAAGCATGCTTGCAATGAAAACTAGGCATTTTCTTTTCAAATATTAAAATTACTGAATTTGAATTAAATATTAAGAGCCCTTATAACTGATTTCAATCAATCACTGTTTAAACAATCAATAATAAAACTTCTACAGGAGCTAATTTTACTTTGTATTCGCCTTACAGGATGCTGTGATGTTACATAGTTTCACACTGCGACAACAACTTCAAACAGCTAGGCAAGGTAAGCTACTGATTAAAAACTATTCTGTTCATATTATTTGTTTCAAGGAACCGGGATTCTTCCTACACCTCCTGAAATTCCTGGAAAGTCCTGGAATTTTATTCTGGTTTTTAAAAGTGCTTTAAAAATCCTAAGAAACTTAACAAGGAGTCCTTGAAAGACTTCTTTTATTATTATTTGTTTCAAGGAACAGGGATCATTCCTGAAAGTACTGGAAATTTTTTCTGGCTTTTGAAAGTCCTGGAAAGTAGAATTTTTTTGTGTTTTGATGTAAGAATAATCTTTATAAAAGTGAATTTTAAAATTTCATGAAAGTCAAAGACCGTTTTTGTTCTGGAAAACCCTGAAAAGATACCATATCGGTCAGTCCGTCATGTAAGATATGACGTGAATTTCAGTGTTCAGCTTAGGGTTAGTTTTAGGTTAAGTTTAGGGTTAGATTTGTGTTGGGCGATAGAGTTAGTATAAAGGTAAGTTTTGGGGTTAGGTTTAATATTAACCCTAACCCGGAACAGAATATTACTCCTGAAAAGTCCTAAAAAATCTTTTAAATTAAGTGGAAACCCTGTGACAAAACATGTGACATCAGGCAGTAATGCTGTTAAAAAAATATCCCGTCCATTTGATTGTATGATATCTGGTAGAGGGTGTCCAGTTCTGAGAAATTCCTAGCAAGATGACTGCCAAAAAGGACATTGCCAGGGGTGAAATTTCAAGTGATATACCAAAGTCTCGTTTGAAAAGACCAAACCCACGCTAAAGCTGTCATTTCTTACAGGAAGTATGCAGGACTGGGATATGCATTTTTGGAAAAACATCCGAACACAGTCCTTATTGTTTACATTGGACAAGCTTCAAGCCATGTAGACAGTCCAAGGAATAAATCTTCTCCAGCATGGACAGAGTGGCAATGCTGTCTTTACTTAGCACTGGAGGAAAATTAACTTTCCAACATTGAAATGCTTCACATCTTCGTGTCAATTATTGTTGGAATACACCTCTGTCTTATAAGCGAAATACCCTTAAGCACGGAGTAAAACACCAATCAATGAATCAATCTCCAGCGTGGGTAGGCATCTCTGATTGTCATCATATAACTGAAGTATCCTTGAGGAATGCATTTGATTAAATTAAGGAAGATAATACCTATAATTAATTGATAGTGCATTTCTTCCTCAGAATTGTCTCACGCCTTGTATCAGCACGATGCCGCTTGTCGTGTTATTGCTCGACTGACTAAAGAGGTCACAGCTGCCAGAGAAGGTAAATCATTTTATTCTTGCTTTTATTTATTGAGTTCAGTATGTTCAAGATGTTCTGCTCTCCTAACTTAGCATTAGAGGAAAATTATTTTTCCCAAGTGATAATTTTTTGCTTTTGCTATTTTATGCTTTCATATTACTGAAATATTCTTAAAAACATGACTCTAAACACCAATCTATCAAATCAGTTGGTTGATGGTGGCTTCCGATTGGGCTGGGGCTTATTTACCGTTCACGGGATTGAGTACGTCTTGCGACCATCAGGTATATGAGTGAGTCACACGATGTTGCTCCGGCAAACTTGGGGTGGTTTGTACGAAGTTTTCTCTTGGTTTTCCACCGTTATACAGCAAGAAACAGTGTGAAGTGGACAATCCGTCGTCATATAAGGGAAAAGCCCTTGAGAAGGATGTTAAAAACAAACAAACCTATCCGACTGGTGCTCTCTGATATGGAAACGCTTCACATCTTGGTTGTGCTAGTTTCAATTATTGTTGGAATACACTGACTTCATATAAGTTAAATACACTTAAGCACGACGTAAAACACCTAACAATCAATCAATCTCATGTACACCATACAATATTAGGAAGAGGGTTTACTGGCCAATAAAATGATTCTGTTCAGTACCCATATTTTTATGGTAAGACACTCCCAGGACGATGTAGCCCTCTGGCTAAGGGCAGTTTGTTTGAAGAGTAGAAATGCTGTCTTTGCTAAACACTGGAGGAAAATTAACTTTCCAACATTATAGAAATGCTTCACATCTTGGTTGTGCTAGTGTCACTGGAGGAAAATTAAATTTCCAGTATTATGCTTATGTCAATTATTGTTGGAATACACTGCCGTCATATAAGTGAAATACCAGTAAGCACAGTGTAAAACACCCAATTAATCAATCAATCCATGATGGTGTAAGTTTATTAATTCCTGGACTGAAATCAATATTGATCATTAACCACTTATGTACTGTTTTTACTTGTAGCTTTGGCGACCCTCAAGCCTCAAGCCGGTATTACAGCCGGGGCCCCTGGATATGTGGCAGCTGCTCCTCAACCTGTACGTACTGTATTGGATTTAAAAATACCATTCACTATTTTCAGCGCTTCATAGACGTCAAAATATTGAGATGTTTTGTAGTATCATATTGAATTCTTTTAATTTTGTAATGCCCAATTATTTATTTTATTATTGAAAAATTAGAAATGGAGTCCTAATTGAGTTTTTTAAAAATTATGCGTTAAAATGATGTCCCAATTTAGGGTAGTAAAACTGGACTTTAATGAATCCCTGCATTTTGATTCTGAGGTGTATTCTCTAAACCTCATATGGATAACAATCCAATAAATGTCTCACAGTGTTTTTTCTGCACTCCGGCATTGTAGAAGTAAAATATCGTTGAGTACAGCCCTTTGTGAAAGTGAAATAACCTTAATCAGGGTGTTAAACACCAATCAATCAATCGTCGAATACAGCATTGAATTGCACCATATAAATCATTTAGAAGTTCTACAATTTACCTTTTTTACCAAAAGATTTTATGGCTTATTTTCTCCTTTAAATCTTTGTTTTATTTTTCTTTCAATAATACATTTGCTCTAAAATTCAACTTTTCCATCTACTTTCATATCTTTTTAATTAAATCTTACATTTTTTTTGTATGAGTTTGGGATGGAAGCTTGCTGTTGCCCTGGCGTCTCATAAGGGCAACATGAAGACAATCTATTTAATGTTTCTGGTTTATATCTTGAGGTTGTCCTGTCTTGTCTCTGTTTCTTATGAGTGATATTTAGGTTAAATTCCTTCACCCAGTGATATATAATCATTTCTGTTACAGGTGTATGGTGCAGAGGCTGGACCAGAGAAGGCTCAACAACCAATGGAAGAAGCCGGCATGAGTGAGGAGGTGGTACAGAAGGTAATTTATAACACTCATTCTCATTGGCTGGCAGGTGATTGAATGAAGTTACCTGTTGCTTAGTCATTTTTAAGTAAATTGCATTATTTTGAAGATTCGGTTGGCTGGTTCACAGTATCAAATCAATATCAGTGAATAAGAACATTTAAAAACATTTACCAACTTAAATGTCCTAATTTAAATGGATGTGTTAATTATATTACAATATGAAGAGTAGATATTTTTAACAAGTCAAAGAGTTTATTCCTTTGTTTCAAAGTTATTTTGTGTTTGTCTTTCAGTTATTGGACAAGGCTGCGCTATTGACAGCTGAGCGTAAAAAGGTAAGTTAAAATTATTAGATGATGAAAAAAATATTCGCAGGTTTAGATATATTTTAAAACAAATCCATTGATAATATCATAGGTAGCCCTGCAGTAAAAAATATTCATAAACTGTGTACAGTCATTCTTACATTTTCTGCTAATTAACCTGAAAAACGCAGGGATGGTTTTTACAAGGTTTCCTTCAATTTTCCACCGCAATAAGGCAAGGTGCAGTTTAAAGTGGATAACCCGTCGTCATAAGTGAAATAAATACCTTTGAGTATGACGTTAAACAAACTAAATCTTTTTATTGTGTTTTTTTTTGGTACTTTTCTTCTTATGATTGTCTGACTTTGTCATTTTGAGTTGCCAGGGATGTTGACAATGGTTTCCTTCACTCATTGGGCTGGCATGCCGATATATGGGTGCAATAACCTCACGTATGGCATAAACCAAATCGAGAAATTTAGTACATGTAGACCCAAATCTAGGAAACCGTCGCCAGTGAAATATCTGAAGAAGAAAAAAACATCCTATGTGGATTAGTGTAGCATTCTGTTTTTGTCCTGTATTCTCTGTTGATTTTAGTGTGGTCAAGGTCATTTCCCAGTCCCTTTGTCATGGCATTAAAATAACCATATGTACATATGTACAAGGGCTTAGGCAGATACCTGTCCAAATGGGCACCCTGAAGTGAACAATTGCCTCATTTGGACACCCTGTTTTAAGAAACTTTCACATACAAAAGATGGGGAAACTGTCAAAATTGGACACCCAGTTATTTGAAAAGTGAAGCAAAATGACCATTTTGGACATCATACTTTTGATATGTAGATATTGAAAGTTAATAACCAATCGATAAGGTGCATTCTCACAGTATGATTTGTAATTATGAGTTCAGGGAATTCCCCTGATTTAATGAGGTTTGATTGGTCAACTGTGTCTTTGGTTCTTCTTGACCAGTCAAAATGCCGCAAATAAGTTGAAGTCGTAATGGCAAATTGTACCATGAGATTGCACCTTTTGATTCTTAAACCTAAAGCAAGAGTATTGAGAACATTAGTTAGAGTATTGATAGTATCTTATTTAACTGTTTCTGTGTGTTTTGTTTAACAGAGAGGCAAGACGGTACCAGATGGTCTGGCCTCCACAGACATTAGTTAGAGTATTGATAGTATCCTATTTAACTGTTTCTGTGTGTTTTGTTTAACAGAGAGGCAAGACGGTACCAGATGGTCTGGCCTCCACAGAGGATATCCGGAATTTCAGACAACTTGCTACACATACTGTAAGGCTAACAACATATTCATGTACAACTATTCTAGCTTGATAAGAATTTGAACTATTGAACAATTACCTTGAGTACAATGTTAAATCCCAATCACAAAAATTAAAAATTACTTTAATTCTGTCCTGTATGTTTCTAGGCCATCAACCGTGGCATTGTGGTAATGTGTGCACTTCATAATCCTACTCCAATGTACTGTTCATGGATTCGAGTCCGCCTGTCGACCATTAGGTATATGAGTGAGTCACACGATGGGGTTCTGGCAATTGCGGGGTTGGTTATTACGAGTTTTCCATTGTAATAAGGCAAGGAACAGTGTAAAGTGGACAATCCGTCGTCATATATTGAAATACCCTTGAGTATGACGTTAAGCCCCAATCAAATAAATAAATAAATGTATGTTTCTACTTGAAGGGTTTACACAGTGCTAGTGTGCCAGGAATTCTCTCCCTTGATGTTTGTCTCAAGGACACTACAAAGATTGTTACAGGTAAGTCTGATCACTTTGAACAAAGATATTTATTGGAAAAAAACCATTTGCTTCAAGTAACTGATTTATGAGGGGGCCACGCCCACAACAGCCTTGCTAGCCAAGAGTTTTATTCCAAGAAACTCTGCATTACCATCCCAGTTGTAAAGTTTAACAAATTGTCGAAACTTGAGTATGACATTCATGAATATATGTTATCAGCGCTTTAATTCAAAACTTGGTCATTTTATCCGCCAGGGGGTATAGGCTGTAATTCTGTTTATATGCCCTTTATCTGCCAAGAGTTGTAATGCAGTATAGCTCGGAATAAAACACTTGGCTAGAGAAGATGCACCTACAATTGTACAAATACTGGTTTCCTGTTGGTTTTTCCACCATTTTAAAGTGGGGTAAAGTAAGACATGGACAATCCATCGTCATCATCTAAAGTAAGAGGTTAAACCCAAACCAAACAGATATTATTATTGAATAATATTTGTGTCTTTTAGAAAGTGAAGATTAACAGTATTTTTGTTACACTTTCTTAGTATGAACAAATTCTAGTTCCGAAAATTTCCAGGTTGAAACCTGTCCTGCAAAATTCTGAGGGTCCGGGGTTTGATTCCAGGACGGGTCTGCAACATTTTTCTGAACTAGAATCTGTTCAAAATAAGAAAGTGTTATCGAAAAATAACAAAAATACAGATATTATTATTTCCAAATATGTAACTGTAAGTGCTAGCAGTGCTACAAGTAAGTAAAAGAGCAGGTGGTTGAAGCTATTTCCTGTTGCCCTGATGCTCCTAGAGCTAAGGGGCTATAATCAGCCGATCTGTTTTTGCCCTGTCCTGTCTTGTCTTTGTTGCCAGTGTCATCCAGGAATTTTTAAAGGATGAAATAATGTGAAAGTACAGCGTTATACCGCAATGTGAAGTCAACAGACTCTATCAGACCAGCGAGTGGTGGGAGGGAGCTTCATGTTGCTCTGGTGTTCTCGGAGCTAAAGGTGTTCAAGAAGCCTATCTGTTTGTGGTGTCTGTATTGCGTCCTGTCGTTGTCCTGTATTTGTCCTTCCTTGTCTTTGTTTGTTGGCTGTGGGGTTGAGAGTGATTTCCTTCACCCATTGGGCTGGCACGTCGTCATATAAGTGAAATAACCTTGAGTACGACGTTAAACCCCAATCAAACAAAATCTTTAAGACCAATCAAATAAGCAGTTAAGTATTTTTATTTAGTTTTTCATAACATTTTGTTTTGACAGGTGGCAATGATAAGAATGCTGTTGTATTTAACAAGAGTACGGAACAGGTCATGGCCATTCTTAAAGGCCACACAAAGAAAGTCACCAGTGTTATTTATCATCCCGACGAGGTAAGCTCACTTAGAATAGAATTTTGTCGTCAAACAGTTTGACACAGACAATTAAATAAAAAATATTCACGTAATCATTATCTGTAGCTCGAAACTTCATCAGTGTTAAAGCTTCAGATAATAGCATCATGTTTCCGCAGAAACCTCCGCTCTCACTTGGCACTTACTGAACATTACTACCGCTAGAGGACAAGCGTATTCTCCAGCAGCCTTGTATTTTTCACCTTTATATTACATTGAATATCTATAAGGGCAAAAAGACCAACACAACGGAGATTGTATCAATAAACTCCTGCATGAAAGAAGCCCTTTCATTGACCATTATTCTCTTATGTCAACAGCTTTTTACGTTCATCTTGGCACATTACTCAATATCAACACCCTTCCAAGTTTTCAAGCACTGTTTATTCAAGTAAATAAAAATGGCAAAATCTACTGCCTTTGTTAAGCAGCTATATTTGTTTCTGTGCATATTTGTACATAACCACTACGTAAAATATGAAAATACAGGCTCTATCTTGAGCAATGCATAAACAAACGAGCTCTGTAATATATTCTTTCTGTTTATTTTTGAAGGAGTTGGTATTTTCTGCCTCGCCTGATTGTACAATCCGGGTCTGGGGGATACAGACGGCCCAGTGTGCTCAGATAATCCGCGCCCATGATGCACCAGTGACGGGAATCAGTCTTCACGCCACCGGGGATTATCTACTCAGTTCCTCCGCAGATACGGTATGACATTAATATTGTGTTTTATCACAGACCTCCTTGGTAAAGGGCCCTCTGGTTAACGGGAGCAATGCTGTTTTTACTCGAGGACTGGAGAAAAATTAATTTTCCAACATTATGGAAATGCTTCCATCTTGGTCATGCTTGTGTCAATTATTGTTGAAATACACTGCTGTCATATAAAGGAAATACCCGTAAGCACGTTTCAAAATACCAATCAATCCATCAACCAAGGGTGAAGCAGGCAGTTTTGAGGCAACTTCCTGGTGAAAAAATATGGATACTAGTTATTTTAGGCCTTGCTGTCGGCTTCTTCTCTTATTTAAAGGCAGTGTATTCATTGAAAAACACAACATAACCCATCCTTCATTTTTCGAAAAACTCAGTTAAAAAAAATATACCGACCATTCCATTTTACGTTGAAGACGTTGAAGGAAACAAATAAGTTTTTATGGAGGGCTTCATACAAACAACCTAATCATCGTGTATCTGTTTTTCAGCACTGGGCGTTTTCTGACATCCGAACTGGTCGTGTTCTCTCCAAAGTTTCCGACACATCCTCAGCCCATGGTAAGAGATTCCAGCATTCAACATGAACTCTTTGTTACGACAACAGAGTGACGTCCCTTTGCGAAATGCCACTTTATACTTTTACAATGTTGGTTTTCATGATAATATAGCTTAAAAATTGTAACTTTTCGTAAAGGGACGTCACTCTGTTGTCGTAACGTCATTATTTTGATTTGTTTGTTTGTTTGATTGGTGTTTAACGTCGTACTCATTATTTTGAAAGAGAAAAAACATATTGTGTACAGTTTTTGTTCAAAACAGTTACATGTTGTTATTTGAATAAATTGAACACACACTTTTCCATAGTTTTATTAATAAATTTCATGATATTTTTTTTGCTTTTGTGTTCAATTGTCAATTTTACTTAATACTAATAATTTGACTATCTTAAGCACATGAATTATATTTGACCTTTTCTTGCATTAAAATTGAAATATTGAATCTCTTTGTCTGGCAAATTGTTCTGCCACACGGCATTAATCACGTATCAATCTTTATCTGTTCAGTTCCCGCCTTGACCTGTGCACAGTTCCACCCTGATGGTTTGATTTTTGGAACCGGTACCGAGGATTCTATGATAAAGATTTGGGATCTCAAGGAGAGAATCAACGTAGCAAATTTCCCAGGACATAATGGACAAATTACCAGCATTGCATTCTCAGAAAACGGTAAGTAAAGGATAGAATTGGCTAAAAGCAGTTTGTTTAAAGAGTAGCAATACTGACTTAGCACTGGAGGAAAATGAACTTTCCAACATTATGGAAGCGCTTTACATCTTGGTTGTGCTAGTGTCAATTATTGTTGGAATACACCGCCATCATATAAGTGAGATACCCTTAAGCATGCCATAAAATATCAATCAATGAAGCAAGCAATGTTAAAGCACTGTAAAACATCAACCAATCAATCAAGCAAAAATACAGCAATAATACAATAGTGCTGTATACAATCAGACAGACCGTAAACTTGCCCTGCTTGGATTCGAGTAAAATGACTGTTGTACAGACATGACGGATTGAGTATTAAAATAATCCCAAATTTCAATTATACCAAGATAACAAAAAAAATGGTTCTAGTGTTACTGTAGTATACTATTATACAGCTCTGTCCATGACCAGCAATTCACATCAGGGGTACCTGACACCTCAAACACGTCCATAAAATTACTCTTTTGGAAGCAATTTAAAAGATTTGGAATTTGTGTCTTGAGAGGCAGAAGATGAATTTTTCTGTTAAAAAGCATCAACATTTCTCAGAAAACATAAATTTGTTTGATTACATGCTGTAATATTGTCACAACAAACAAAGAAGGTAGGATTGGTCATAAACAAAATTTGAGGTGATTTAGGGTAGTTGATTTTCAGTAAAATGCATTCTGGGATGTCCTCAAAAGTCCTCTTTTTTTTTTTTTTTAGCATCAACTGATTTTTTTGTTTTTGTGCTCATAAAGACAATTTTTCCGTTTTGCACTATTTCTTTTTTTTTTTAGTTGAATGAAAGATATAGTCTTCTTTTGTGTAACCTTAGCACTGGAGGAAAGTTAACTTTCCAACATTATGGAAATGCTTCACATCTTGGTTGTGCCAGTTGTAATGATTTTATAGCCAAGATATAACTTTTGAATTTGTTTTGCTCAAAATGTCATTTGTGGACATGGGTGAGTATGGTCTTAAGCCCTCGATATGGTATGAATGAATGAATGAAATCTTTATTTATAGAAGGTGAAACTCAATCAAATTAACAATTTGCTCTTCCTTGAGGCCCTCTGCAACATAATTTTAACACAACATTGGATTGATTGGGGTTTAAGATTATTTCCCTCACAGCCATCACAGCGTGCCAGTCCAATGGGTGAAGGAAACCACCCTAGAAGTTAGTAGTGTTACTGTCAACCAACAAGGAGAAGAGAAGTAAATGTACATGACAATCACAGTACGTTATACAAAGACGTCTGATTGCACAAGGGCAAACTCCATCTCAACCGTGACCCTTAACGTTTATCACTTTTAATAGTTTGTTTGTTTGATTGGGGTTTAATGTCGTACTCAAGGGCATTTCACTTATTTCACACTGTTTCGGTGGAAAACTAGGAGGAAACTTTTGAAAAACCAACCCTGCGATTGCCGGAACCACATCATGTGACTCAGTCATATACCTGATGGTCGACTCAGTCCCGTGAATGGTAAATTGGAGTACATGTAGGAATAGGAACGGCACATGCTACACCAGTGCCCACCACTATTAAACCATGGGCCCCACTTTGAATCTAGGGTTTCACATTGTATTTAAGGGTTACAAATGTAGGTGTTGATAGAAGTCAAATATACAGACTGCTTTATACATGTAGCTCTTCGTACATTCAATACAATATTAATTTGGCCCCAAAAAATATTCAACATTCACTGTTTTCAACTGTGTAATGCCTGTAACTTGCCACACCTGAATGCCTTGTACATTCTAATACTGTATGTACATGTTGTTTTTCTTTGTTGTTGTCAGTGAAGTTAAGATTGCTGTCCTTCAAGCACTGTTTAGTATCACTGAAATACCAGTGCATGTATCCATGGATTGATATTAGTGGTGTACATGTACTATTCAAATAAATAGAGAGGCTGCATTTTTAGTACTTTTTTATTGCTGGGATAAGGTGTTGGTCGACTCAGATTGAGTTTATATTTAATTATAATATATGATTAATTCAGTCATGTTTCTTTTCATTTCAGAATGAAACTTTTTTGCTCAGGTCTACATGTAGTCTGCCGCATTACAATATATGTATCCGTATCGGACAATGTGTATTTTAATTAACGTTTAATTTACATAAATATATGTATTTAACCTGTATATTTAATGTATTTTTATTTAGATTAAATTTACTATACACAGCCCCACCTTCCTTCTAGTCTTGTATGTGTATTTAAAATAGCACTAGAATTAGGTCATGAGTGGGTGTTTTCATTGATAGTAACCAGGTCTTTACTCCACTGGCTGTCTTCATCTCTCTGCCTGTACACATACGAACAGTCTCTCTTACTATATACAATGTTCCTGTATGTGTTGACTGTTGGCACTATCATTATTCTCTCAGAATCCTTCACTCCACCCACACTATTTTTAACTCAAATTCATGACAGGTTTTAACTCTTCCATAGTCTCCTTTACAGTAAATCTGCTTGTCAGATGTAATTTCATTATTAACTTTTTACCTCATGTCAGAGCCCACCTTTGATGTTTCACTGTAGTCTTTAAGACAAGGTGGCTTTGACACACCCAGGAAGCAATGAGGTGCCAATTTTCAATCAAATTGAAAAGAGAAAGACATCTGAGATGGTTTCTTTGTTTGTGTGATTAGGGTTTACATATAGGTACTCAAGGGCATGCCTGGAAAATCATGCGACCATGGG
>JAVFBX010179021.1:0-14792 GCA_034783855.1 Mopalia kennerleyi
GCAATCGCGGGGGTGGTTTTACGAGGTTTCCTCTCGGTTTTCCACCATACTAGGGCAAGGAACATTGTGAAGTGGACAATCCATCGTCATATAAGTGAAATACCCTTGAGTACAACGTTAAATCTCAATCAAACAAACAAATCCCAGGATTACCACAGAGGCAGGGAGATGTTGGCTGTCTTCCATAATTCCAAATTCAATTGACATGGTCTTATAAAAGTAAAACATACACATTTCGCCCGCTTAGTCGTAGCGTGTGCACTTCCTAATCCCTCGCGGGTGGTTGGAGGGAGCTTCATGTTGCTCTGGCGCCCTCAGAGCTAAAGGGAAACAGGAAGCAGATCTGTTTGTGTTGTCTGTATTGCGTCCTGTTATTGTCCCGTCCTATCTTTCTTTGTTGCCAGTGGTGTCGAGGGTGGTTTCCTTCACCCCTTGGGCTGGCACGTCGTCATATAAGTGAAATACCCTTGAGTACGACATTAAACCCCAATCAAATAAACAAACCTAATCCTACTCCATCAACCGTTCATGGGATTGAGTCCGTCTGTCCAATCAAATAAACAAACCTAATCCTACTCCATCAACCGTTCATGGGATTGAGTCCGTCTGTCCAATCAAATAAACGAAAAAAGCAGGCTGATGGTGTTCTATGGACCTCTTGTTTGCGTTGTCTTTGCTGTTTATAACGATACATTTGAAAAAGACAATGCAAGATGGTCAAACAAACAATGAATGAGAGATATTTTCATGGTGTTTTCAAATCTGTTTTAGACTTGCCACAGCCGGAAGGATGGAGGAAGGTCCTGTTAAGGGAAGGTCCTGAAGGCTTTGCTAAGAAAGTTCGAGAACATAAAGGCTTATTGTTAATGGATACGACATTCCGTGATGCTCATCAGTCATTACTGGCCACAAGAGTTAGAACCTACGACCTGAAGAAAATATCACCATATGTGTCGCACAACTTGGATAATCTGTTCAGTTTGGAGAATTGGGGAGGTGAGTTTAAAATAAACTGTTCAGCCTGGAGAATTGGGGAGGTGATTCTATAATAAACTGTTCAGCCTGGAGAATTGAGTCTATAATTATCTGTTGAGTTTGGAGAATTGGGGAGGTGAGTCTATAATAATCTGTTCAGTTTGGAGAATTAGGGAGGTGAGTCTATAATTATCTGTTGAGTTTGGAGAATTGGGGAGGTGAGTCTATAATAATCTGTTCAGTTTGGAGAATTGGGGAGGCAAATCTATAATAATCTGTTCAGTTTGGAGAATTAGGGAGGTGAGTCTATAATAATCTGTTCAGTTTGGAGAATTGGGGAGGTGAATCTATAATAATCTGTTCAGTTTGGAGAATTGGGGAAGTGAGTCTGTAATAATCTGTTCAGTTTGGATAATTGGGGAGGTGAGTCTGAAATAATCTGTTCAGTTTGGAGAATTGGGGAGGTTAGTCTGTAATAATCTGTTCAGTTTGGAGAATTGGGGAGGTGAGTCTATAATAATCTATTCAGCCTGGGTAATTGAGTCTATAATAATCAGTTCAGGCTGTAGAATTGGTTGAGGTGAGTCTATAATAAACTGTTCAGCCTGGGGAATTGAGTCTATAATTATCTGTTCAGTTAGGAGAATTGGGGTGGTGAGAATAATAATCAGTTCAGCCTGGAGAGTTAAGGCATGAGACTACTGGAGTTGTCCATTATTTATGAATTTATGAACTTGGCTCCTTGCGCCCCTCATAATGGGCAACTTCTGTCAATCGTGGATTATCCTAGCCATTATACCAGAGTAAACCATAATTTTTTTTAATTACTTTCTAGCCAGTTATATCCTATCTTCTTCAAACGAAGTATAGACTATTTTAGTGTTACTAATATGCAACTTTTTTTGCGGACTATTTTAGGTGCAACTTTTGATGTGGCATTAAGATTCCTCCATGAGTGTCCGTGGGATAGGCTAAGTGAACTGAGGAAGCTTGTACCTAACATTCCATTCCAGATGTTGTTGAGGGGGGCTAATGCTGTTGGATACACCAACTACCCTGATAATGTTGTTCATAAGTAAGTTAAACTTGTTCACTTTGTTTTAAAGGTATTGTTTTCTATTAGAAAATGATAACAATTGTTTAGAGATTGGAGTACCTACTTCATCAACGTGCTAACAACTTTAAACATACTTTTTAACTTCTAGCTGTTGGGACAGAGAAATAGGCTTTACCACAGGGGGTCTTACATCTCCCAACTGCTAGAAGTTATAGGGTATACTAAAAATATTCAAGACCAATAATGAATTTTGGCTATCTAAATTTTACTACTTTTTAAAATCATTTATTCAGACTCGGATAATTTTTTTTTTTTGACAACTAAATACTTGTAGTCCATTGATTAAGGCTGGTATGTACCGATCACAACACTGCTGTTTTAGCTCGGCACCGTAGGGTCATTAATTGTCCAAGATAACAAGTTTGTCACCTTGTATGGTTGTATAAGTCTTGCTCTGTGCTGATGTAGAATGTTACAGCCATATATTAAAGTGAAATACCCTTGAGAATGGCATTAAACACAAATCAATCAATCAAACAAAGACTGATAACCAACACTGTATATTTATAAGTCATGGACAATTGGATATTATTATTTTTTTCATAATCATTAAGCTCCCCAATATATATTGATTGATGCTTTTGACACATATTACTTCTTCCATTTGTTCTTCCCTGTCACAAATAATTCCGACAGTAAACTAGGGAAAATCGTAGAAGTTTTTGTGAGAAAATTCTGTTTTCTGAAATCCCACAACGTTCATTTATTTGCTTGTGCTTTCTCCAATACTTAATTTTGCTTGTAGTAAAATAATATTCTTACCAACAGTGACTTTGCCAAAGTCAAAATGGTTTCCTACACATTTAAGACTTACCGGACTCCTATAAGCGTACTCAACTTTGGCACAGCATAAAACACAAATTGAATTGTTTTCTTTTCTTTTTAGATTCTGTGATTTAGCTGTGAAGAATGGGATGGATGTTTTCCGTATTTTTGATTCTCTGAACTATGTACCTAATATTGTAGTTGGAATGGATGCTGTAGGCAATGCTGGTAAGTCAATGATATACCTTATATAGCCTACCTTGTAGCATGCTGTTGGTGAAATAAAAAGGATATTGTTATAAACAATTTTCATCATACTTTACATATTATTCAACTTGACTGAAATGGGTCAGTCCATCCTGTAAGTGTCCGGTTTAGGGTTATTGTTAGGTTTAGGTTATGGTTAGAATTTGTGGTGAGCTTTAGAGCTAGAATAAGGGTTAGTTTGAGAGTTAGGTTTAGTATTAACCCTAACCCGAAACTTAAAATTCACGTTATATCTTACATGACGGGTAAGCCCTAAAAACAGTACAAGATTGTGAAGTAGGGTCCATCACAACATTTTGACCATTCTGCAATGCTTACATTTCATTTGTTTGCCATTTTTAAGCTTGCTTATGCAGTGATGGAAAGCTTTTAGTCAGAGCTCAGGGAATTTTGGTGATTTCGCTATCCGGTTAAACTTTTATGTTTATTTAATACTAGTACCATTCATATCCAAGGTCTACTATGTTAAACTTTTTTGTTCAGCCACTGTTACATAAGTTAAGGTGATTTGTTTACCTGATTATACTCAGCTCAAGTGTATTGACGATATTATAGTTTTGTTCAGGTTAAGTTTTTTGTTATTGAGATTATTGTCCAATTTATAGTAAGGTTTTATGTTGAGCTAAGGTTCTGATTTATTGATTGATATTTCGTAGCTTCAGATAAATGTAAATCATCATTTTACTGAACGGTTTCTTCACAGAGAGCCCTATGGCCTTTGGGCAATTTGTTTGAAGAGTAGCAATGCTGTCTTTACTTTGCACTGGAGAAAAATCAACTTTCTATTATTATGAAAACACTTCACATCTTGGTTATGCGAGTGTCAATTATTGTTGGATTTTACACCCCTGTCATAAAAGTAAAATACCCTTAAGCATGGCGTAAAACACCAATCAATCAACCGTCACAGAGATTAATGGTTACGGTTTTATGTTGAAGTGATTACAGTCTATTACAGTACTGTTTACTTTGAGGTATTTTGTTATCATCAACTTGTTGACATTGTAAGATTGGGTGTTATTTGTTAAACTCATTCACTACCACAGGTCAGCTGCACTTATCACCAGCACAAACTGGGGAATTTACTACATGTAGTTATAACACTGTTAACCCTGTCTACCCAAACACAATCAAGAACATTGTTTATTTTGGATGATTGCATTTTACTGCTTGTAGATGTTTGAAAAAAGAAATAAATGCATTTCAAAAGTGAGTACAGTGTTGGATAAACAAGTTTGTGTGCATTTCCTTTCAAAATGTGTCTGCAATATACCCAGCTTGTCATTGTTAATTTTAAAATATATATATATGTTTTTGCTGTATTTTGTTTGTTATTGTAAGGTTGGTATTCAGATTTTGATAAATATGCAACTTGACTACAACCTCGGACTAAAAGTATTTTGTCCCTGTAGTTTTTATATCCAGGGCTTGAAAATTAGACATTCCTGGAGCCCGGGGCAACCAAATTTTTAAGTGGGGCAAGTCAATTTTTCTTGAAGTTAACATGGAAGAGATAGGATAGGGCAACCCAACAAATTGTAGATTGGGCTTTAGGGCAACCTGGGAAATCCCTAATTTTCAACCCCTGATATCTATTTTTATTTGAGAGAATACAAACTTTCCTTTTATGTTATGATGTCTGTAGGGTAAGCACTTCAAGAACATGATAATGTTTCATGGTTGTGTCAATGTGGCTATTCAGGGTTGGAGAATACAACTGTGACGTCATGTCAGTGAAATACAGTCAATCAACCAATCAAACCGCTGGTTTTTACTGTGTTTTATGAACCCTTTGATTACATATTGTCTTCGCTTAACTCTTTCAATATAGTCTGACCCCCATCTTATCTATGCTTTCATAATGTCTTTACAGTTTCAAACTTGTCATAAATGTCTCCTGTCACCTTTCATTTAGGTACTGAAAGAATTAGGAGGGCACTCCTTGTTGGCCTTCTGCTCTCAGAGATAGGGGCAACAGATACCTGATCTTTCCATCTTGTGAATGTCTTATCTTCTCATTGTGTGCTGCCAGTGAGGTCAAAGGTTATTTCTCTCACCCATTGGACTGTGTGAGATAATCTTAAGCATGGCATAAATAAAATCCTGATCAGACAGACAAACAATTGTTTTGTTATTTCTGAATAGGGGTTGGATAATTCTAATGCTACAAAGATTTGTGTGCCATTTTTTGTACTGAAAATAAAAGTGTGTGTTTTTTAACTGCCATCAGCATTGCAGACGTTTATCTCATTTTTTAAAATGTTCTTGCTCATTGATTTAATGTTGTATGTTTTCAGGTGGTGTGATTGAAGCATGTATCTCGTACACTGGTGATGTATCTGACCCGTCCAAAACCAAATACAACATGGAGTATTATGTGAACCTGGCCGATGAACTTGTTAAGGCTGGAACACATATATTAGGAATCAAGGTTTGAATGCAAAATTTTATAAATCTTAATTGTTAAAGTTTGTTTCTTTGATTTGGGTTGAACATCATACTCAAGGGTATTTCACATATATTTCGGTGAATTGTCCACTTCACACTGTTCTTTGCTTAATAATGGTGGAAAACAGGATGGAAACCTTGTCACTCAGTTGATTTGTGCACCCTTGGCTCTTTACCAACCCTAGAAATGTTGTCAATCTCATCTCTTTCTTTCACATTATCCCCGAACAAGTGAGCTGGGATTTGGCCATTTGGGGCACATAAAGTGACACTAAAAAGTTAATCACCTCGTCTCCACATGGCTAGCTTATGTGAAACCAGCCCCCAACATTCCACTACATCAACAGCATGTGCCAGATTACCTACAACAGTTAGGCCTTTGCTCATACATGTCTAAATATTTCTTAAGGACCGGTCATGACTCATTTGTCATTTGGCTTCCACATGATCTCTCTTGATCTGTAATTGTTTTATTCTGAAGATGTCAGTTTTTAATTGGTGCCAATGAGTTATATATGGGAGTGTTCTTGTGTGTCTGAAAATTTGACTGGTCATTATAATCTTAGAAACAGCATTAATCTTTAAGATAAAACCAGTGAAATTTTGTTTTTCAGGATATGGCAGGTGTATTGAAGCCGCGAGCTGCCACTCAACTAGTACAGACTCTGCGTGATCGGTTTCCTGAGGTACCAATCCATGTCCACACCCATGATACAGCCGGGGCAGGTGTGGCCTCTATGTTAGCAGCCACTGAAGCTGGGGCAGACGTGGTGGACGTTGCGGTGGATTCTATGTCTGGAATGACCTCACAGCCAAGTATGGGTGCCATGGTCGCAGCACTGGCTAACACAGAGAAAGACACAGGTATGTGAAACTTGACACGACTTGCTACATGAAGAGGTAAGCATCTGAATAGCTTGGCCATACATAGGTTACAAATCAAGCTTTTATTAGCTCATGAAATTAGTTTGTTTGGAGAGTAGCAATGCTGTCTTTACTTAGCACTGAAGGAAAATTAACTTTCCAAAATTATGGAAATGCTTCACAAATTGTTTGTGCTTGTGTCAATTATTGATGGAATACACCGCCATCATATAAGTGTAACACCCTTAAGCACGGGGAAAATACCAATGAACAATCAATCAATCTATGTTCCGTTCACGGGTTTTAGTCCAGCTGTTGACCATCAGGTGTATGATTGAATCATACAATGTGGCTCTGGCTATCACAGGGGTGGTTATTACAAGGTGTCCTCTCGGTTTTCCACAGTAATTAGGTAAGGAACCATGTGAAGTGGACAATATTGCCTTCTATGTCATGTGAACTTGTTAATTTGTGGACAACCCATCGTCATATCAGTGAAATACCCTTGAGTACGACGTTAAACCCTAATCAAACAAATTAACAGGCAAAACCCATTTATGCATCAATTTGAAAATGACCCCATAAACACTTGCCATGGCATCATGTAAATGAAATAATCTTCAAAACAGCATGAAGCACAAAGTGATGAGAACTTTTTTGTATTATTTACAGGCATTAAACTTGAGGACGTGTCTCGGTACTCGGCCTATTGGGAACAGACTCGCCAGCTTTATGCACCTTTTGAGTGCTGTACGACCATGAAGAGTGGTAATGCTGATGTCTACATCCATGAAATACCAGGTTAGTCATGCAGTTAGTACAATTCTGTGCTGGCTCAATAATGGTGCCTAAACGGTTCAGGATTTCCAATTACTGTTTTTGAAACAATACACCAATAAAGTAGGCCTGTGGCTTACTGGTTAGCGAGTGCGTTATATTTGAACATGATTATGAATTTTTTTTTTCAAAATAAGCCTTTTAGCAGGGTACATACAAGCTGCTCAGCTTGTATTTTTAAAAGTAATTTAAAATTTTCAAAAGAACCCCAAAAGTGTCAAAGTTGGAGGAGAGTAGGTACAAGAGTAGGCCTATGGAATTACCTTTGATTTAATGCATTTGGTAACCTGTTGCATGGAATTTTCTTCAAAAGCCAGCCCATGGCTGTGACTAAGTGGTTAGCGAGTGCATGAACTAAAGCCTACTTCGATGTATCATCAGTCCACCTATTAACCATCAGGTATATCACCGTATATGAGCGAGTCACAAGTTGTGGCTCCGGTAAACAATCTTGATGATCTCTGAGCTAGTGCAGCACAATTTACTAAATATTTTATGGACTGTTCCGTTTGTCATTATTTGGCACAACTATATCATGAAGATTTCCTTTGTCCCCTGAGCATGCATACACCTTAAAGGTGATACAACTATCTTCCTCAAAAGTTTTATCCAGTTTTGTTACCTTTGCATTTTGTGTTTGTACAGGTGGCCAATACACAAACCTTCAGTTTCAAGCTTACAGTCTAGGTTTAGCCGTACAATTTGAGGAGGTGAAGAAGATGTACGCCGAGGCCAATCAGTTACTGGGAGACCTTGTTAAGGTAGGCTTTATTACATCAATTAATTGTTTTTCTATTTTTGTGGGGTCGAAGCTGAGCCCCTCCACTTTTGAGCACTGCAACCAGGTTGTTGTAATGACTTTTGATGTCTGATATATATACTATTTTTATAAAACGAAAAAAAATACATTAAAATTGTTTGTTAATTGCAATCAACATATCTGATTAAAGCAGCAACTATTTTGTTGGCCGAAACACTCAGCATCCTACTTCCTTTCTTACAAGTTACAAATATATTACAATTTTATGTACTAAATCATGTGCCTTAATTATCACAATGTTTTCCATGTAGGTGACACCATCTTCTAAAGTAGTGGGTGACTTGGCTCAGTTTATGGTCCAGAATAATCTGAATTCCCAAACACTGATAGAACAAGCAGAAGAGTTGTCTTTCCCTTCCTCTGTCATTGAATTTCTTCAAGGTTATTTAGGCCAGCCCCCTGGCGGATTCCCTGAGCCTCTCAGAACAAGGGTAGGTAACTCTGGCCATTTGTTTAAAAGGTCAATTTTGATTAATATGAAAACAGATCAAGCAATCGTTGCTTGCTTTTGTCTTGTTTTTATTGGCAGTTTAATATTTAATTGATTTACAGTATAAAAATCCAACATTATTTTCTATTCTCAAACACATATGTATGTAACATTTGTAGCCTATACAAACAAAAAGCATTAAAAACAAAACATTCACTCGTCAGTAACCAAATGGTAAAACCCACCAGAGCATCTTGGAAAATAGATGGTGCATTGCGTAAACAAACAACCAAAGCAAAGAGAATTGTACATGAATCAAATTCTTTTGGTATTTTATGCATCTGCCTGTTAAATAATAAATAATACTCGAGTCGGGAATTAAATTTTAAAAAACAAACAATCTGTGTTGCCCATGCCGACAACAGTTCCTGATCAGTTTGGCATGTTTCTTTTTGGTCCAGGCTGCATATGAGTAAAACTACCTTAACCTAGATGTAAAACAACAAATAATAGAAACAAAGTAATTTTTGCTATTATATCAAGTTGTTAATGTTTTGATGCTAAATTTATTCTTCTTAGATCTTGAAAGGTGCACCAAAAGTTGAGGGTAGGCCTGGTGCCTCGATGGAACCGTTTGACTTTGAAACGTTAAAGACAGATCTTGAAGCTCAGTTTGGTCCTCATAACATACGTGAAGTTGACGTTATGAGTGCCGCATTATATTCCAAGGTCACAGAGGAATACATTGATTTCCGGGAGAAATTTGGACCAGTCAATACTCTCAACACAAGACTGTTTCTGGAGGGACCAAGCATGGCAGAAGAGTTTGAAGTAAGGCCTGAATGTTTTAAATAGATAAGTAGGCTGTTGTGTGGAGATCAAGGCTTCATATAGTTTGTTGCAACTTAATTTAAATAACAATTGTCATATTTTGTGCTTAAAACCCATTTTACCAGAAATAAAACACACTATAAAAAAATTCAAATTTAATGAATGGATCGATAAGTACATCTGCATTGTTATCAAAATATTAACAAAATAATCATGTGACTTATCTCAACTGTCAGTCATTTTGATAAGTACAATTTAGTACAATTAAAATATTTATTGACAAATGCCACACAGGTAGAGTCTGGAACCCTGTTTATTGCTGTCATTTTTTATGATTTGGCAATAAAATATTCTACATTTCACGTATGTAAAAATATATGATTGCTGATTGCTCGATCTTTTGTTCCGTTTGAAATTTGTCAAAGGAGAATCATCGAGAATGTAGGAAGGATGAGTATCCTCACACTAATATAATAAGTGCCTTAGTAAATTTTTTACCAATTTCATATTTTTGCCTAATTCAACTCTATATCAGAATTGACACCTTATGTAAAAATGCGTACTGCAAACACTTACTTTTAATCCGATGAAAATTAATAAGACAATTGCCTAAGTCAAGCATGTGACATAGACCGATTTACAGGTCTTATCAATTTACATTTATCTCAAAGGGTAAATATGACTTAGCTACTTATTTTATTAGGGTGACGATATGCCATACAGCAAGAGTATTCATGTTATTCATTCAAACAGACTTTTCTTTTGAGTGACTTTTTTAAATAGCTATTGAATAAGCAGTTAATTATTCAATCGATCACTTTGATGTTAACAGGTTGAGATTGAGAAAGGGAAAACTCTTCACATTAAAACCTTGGCTGTTGGAGATCTGAATCAGAATGGACAAAGAGAAGTGTTCTTTGAACTAAATGGTCAGCTTAGATCTGTGTTCATCAGTGACCAAGAGGCTACTAAGGTAAGATCATTGTTAAAAAACAACCTACATTGAAGGCACTTTTCTTAAAACATATGGTGAATAATGCTGATAGACACAGTGAGAAAGTTCACATTTAACATTGTCAATAAAAGGATCCCTTACCCCCTATCGTCGCCCATGTATGATTCAGTATGGCAGAGTAAGAAGTGACAATCCATCGTCATATACATGTTACTAAACTACTTTTGCATACAACATTAAACCAGGGGTTCATTGACGTCCAAATATTGAGTTTTTTACTGAAAAAAATTCAGTATTTTTTTTATGTCTTATTGAATTTTTATTATTTTTTAATGCCCAACTATTTATTTTTATCAAAAATTTAAACATTAGAAATGAAGTCTGCATTGATTTTTTTTTTAAATGATGACCTAAAATGATGTCTCAAATTGAGTTTGTTCTCCAGCTTAACTACAGGGTTACTTACTAAATGTAAGTTGGTCAAGAAAATTTCATTCACTTCCATAAACTAATTTTTTGTAGAAACCTGGTAAAGTGTTCTAAAGCTTTGCCACATTTATATGTTTCATTTTCTATAGGAGCTTCATTTCCACCCAAAAGCGGTTAAAAGCAATAAAGGATCAGTGGGGGCTCCTATGCCTGGTACGGTTGTCGGGATACGAGTTAAGGTCGGAGAGACAGTGGAGAAAGGGGCCCCAGTGGTTGTCCTCAGTGCTATGAAGATGGAAATGATAGTGAACGCCCCAATATCAGGAAAAGTCACAAATATTGCGATATCAGAAGGGATGAAATTGGAAGGAGACGATCTATTGATTGATATTGAGTAGCTGGTTACTGATGACAACTACTAAATTATAAAAACATTCGAACACAGTAAATGTAGATAACAATGAACAATGTCAAAAAGATTTTATAGATTTAACTATTGAAAACAGTTTTAGTGGATGGAACATTGATCTCAAACCTGGTACATACATGTTTACTATACAGTGAAACTGGTGTATACTGACCAGTTTATAGACCAGAGTTCTAAACATACCAAACCCGGAAATTATCTGGTGAGCATTATAAATGAAAAAGTGTTTATTCTCATTCCTTTCTTTCAATTGACTGTAGATACCAGCAGTCTCTAGGATTGACATTCCCTCTCTGTTTGCTACAACAATATGATCATGTTTAAATCTCAAAGGCTGCAAATTTCGCTAAATGAAAACTTTTTAATTTAAGCTTGCTTTTTTCATATTTTGAGATCCAATACCTCTTCATGCAGGAATAATTCAGTTTAGTTGGATAAATTTGTAGTATTGAGGAATCCTTGGAAAGCCTTTTTTCTATTGACTGAAAGCGGGTGGTTGGAGGGAGCTTCATATTGCCCTGGTGCTCTCAGAGCTAAAGGGGAATAGGAAGCCCATGTGTTTGTGGTGTCTGTTTTGCATCCTGTCATTGTCCTGTATTTGTCCTGTCTTGTCTCTGTTTGGTGTCAAGGGTGATTTCCTTCATCCATTGGGCTGGCACGTCATCATATAAGTGAAATACACTTGAGTACAACGTTAAACCCCAATTAATCAAACAAATAAACAAACAATCTATTGGCTGAAAAATGATTTTTCCCTGATTGGCTTGGCCTTGTGTAGGTGGTTGATTGGTGGGATGTCCTATTCCATGGGGCTCTCTCAGCTGATGGACAAACACACAGCTTGTGAAATGGACAATCCGTCATCATATAAGTGAAATACTCTGGAGTATGACGTTAAACCCCAATCAAACAAACACAAAAATAAGAGTTTGAATCTCAATGGAGGCATTAAAAATATATATTTATTTGAAAGTCATCTAATGACTTTATTTTACGGAACAATTAATAAATAAAACCAATCAGTTTTAATTGATTCATAAATAACTGAGGAACGTAGCATATATGTATCCTATCATTAGGCCAATGCTGAGATATGTATGAAATCCTGGCTAGAGTATATCGTTACACCCCCATTGAGATTATGTGAGAACTGTACTGGAAAACAATCCTGGTAGGTAATATGATCTATTGGTTGCTCTTATTGAAAACAAATAATAACAATTAAGGTTAAATGTTACATCCACTAATGACATGAATTCCTGCGAGTAAAAACAGTGGTTTCCACATCCATTAATCTGACCATCCTGTGAGTTGAATAGTTTAGTGAGAGTGGTTTCCTCATCCATTAAGCTGGTCCACCATCCTGTGAGTGAAATAGTTTAGTGAGAGTGGTTTCCTCATCCACCAGGCTGGTCCACCATCCTGTGAGTAAAATAGTTTAGTGAGAGTGGTTTCCTCATCCATTAAGCTGGTCCACCATCCTGGGAGTAAAATAGTTTAGTGAGAGTGGTTTCCTCATCCATTAAGCTGGTCCAACATCCTGTGAGTGAAATAGTTTAGTGAGAGTGGTTTCCTCATCCATTAGGCTGGGCCACCATCCTGTGAGTAAAATAGTTTAGTGGCAGTGGTTTCTTCATCCATTAGGTTGGTCCACCATCCTGTGAGTGAAATAGTTTAGTGAGAGTGGTTTCCTCATTCATTAGGCTGGTGGACCATCCTGTGAGTAAAATAGTTTAGCGAGAGTGGTTTTGTCATCCATTGTGCTAGCACACCATCTTTCAAGTAAAATAGTCTAGTGAGAGTGGTTTTGTCATCCATTGTGCTAGCACACCATCTTTCAAGTAAAATAGTCTAGTGAGAGTGGTTTCCACGTCCATTAGGCTGGTACAGCATCTTGCCAGTAAAATAGTCTTAGTATTATGAAGTTTTTTCAATATTAGCAGTATTAGAAACTTGTTACTAAATCTCAATATGTAGTCAATGTTACTGAAAAACCTGACAGTATAAATCCCATCTAACGTTTTGATTTGTTAAATACTGTGTGGCCTGTATTAGGAAAGGTGGTTGTGCCAAATACTAGTGTTACTGAAAAACCTGAAAGTATAAATACCATCTAACGTTTTGATTTGTTAAATACTGTGTGGCCGGTATTGGGAAAGGTGGTCCAAATACTAATGTTACTTAAAAACCTGAAAATATAAATCCCATCTAACGTTTATGTATTTGTTAAATACTGTGTGGCCAGTATTGGGAAAGGTGGTTGTGCCGAATACTAAAAAATGCATATTAAGGATTTACAGGTTAAATTCAATGACTGTTAATTAATATTATATTATATATGTGTCAAAATGACTGTAGTGGGCATAGACAGCACTTCTCAATATATCATAAATGTCTTTATTAAATAATTTTTTGGTCGAAACAACTAGAAATAAAATTATTTTCATTCCATGTTTTTCATCATGTATGCCAAAATAGTTTTTTCTAAATTTGTTTTAAAAAGTCTTTCATTAAAGGAGGGGAAAACTAATCTCGCTGATATTGCTCATGTTAAAACTTGCTAGCCAAACATGTGGAGGCCTGCAGCTATTGTTCAACTAAGATGTAGACGGATGCAAGTGACAGGATTTGAAAAACTATACACCTTTGCTGGGTTTACCATATACATAATTAGGTGACTCATTAAAAGTAAAGCTACAAATAGCCGAAAACATCATATTTGAAAGTCATAATGTTTTCTTTCAAATACATTATAAGCCTCTTTGTGGGGAAGTATTTTGTAAAACATTATTCAATGCTGATTATTTATCCCAGAGTATATGTGGAGAGTATTACGTCATGAGTTACTTTCCAAGGGAGATAATACGGTCTCTTTGGTCTCACCCATTAAAAAAAATGGAGGTCACCATATGCAGTTGCCAATGTATTTGACAATACTGCATGTCGATTTATGAATGGTCTTGCCGTTTTGAAACTATTCCAAGTGTGATCGCGGTGTGTTCTTTCTAAATATGTCCCTCAAAGAGTTTTGTTTTTCCATGTTTTATGGTCAGTTGTTTTTGATAAAAATTGTTAAACTGATAAGTCTTTGTGTGAAATGCAAATAGGAGACACAGACCTTTGTTTTTGTTACGTCTGAGTCAGTGATGAGTGTTATAGGGAAATTATATTTTTCCGTTTTTCGATGCCAAACTTGCGACATGATGCTCATTGAAAATAGTTGCTTATATAAGTTATATGTGTTTATTACATTTGTTAACTTGGGGTTATTTGATCATCAAAGTTCAGCTAAATGTCACTTTATAGTATTTTGTCTTTTAGACAAGAGTTATACCTCTAAACTTTTAGATCTTTTAGATAGTTGTTCTCCACTGAATAAGAGAAGTACGTTTACAGTAAAGCCGGATTATCCTGTTGTATTGGGTACACTGGAAATATAAGAAAGCAGATTATACCGACCATGGATATTATATCAAAGTCTGAGCATATCAACGCATGACTATATCAGAAGTCTGAGTATACCAACCTATGGATATATCAGAAGTCTGAATATACCAACCTATGAATATATTAGAATTCTGAGTATACCAACCTATGAATATATTAGAATTCTGAGTATACCAACCT
>JAVFBX010179032.1:0-14791 GCA_034783855.1 Mopalia kennerleyi
TTTCTAATTTAATGCAAAATTGATACATGAAGACTGAGACCACACAAAGGCCTACAGACAAAAAATAAAATGTACACCTGTTTTACTTACAACAATGACAAGTCTGACTTAGTGGCTTCGGCATAAAAAATGCGGAAGTAAATGAATTTTACTTCGGCTTTTGCTTCGGCATTGCCGAATGCCGAAACCAATTGCAAGGGCTGGATTTGAATAACATATTTGCTTAAATGTCGACAAGCATTAATTAAAACTTATTTTTATCTGACGAAACAAGTTTGAAAAAAATGTTTTCAAAAAAGGGAATGTTTTTGTTTTTTATATTTAATTTAGAGATAAAAATCAATTTAAAATGGTAAAAAATCAGTTGCTCGATGACGTATACATTTGGGGAAAAAGTCATTGAACATTGTATAAATCCCATACAATTGCCGCGGCTGCATCACAATTCTTGGCAGGAAAATCTGAATTGGTGTGATATCTTTTAGTATTAATTGAAAGATAATTATTTGTTATAATTTAACACAATTAGCTTTATTGATCACCACAAATGACCACAACAGACCCAAAACCCAACAGCTGTTCCCTTAAGGTCTTCCCAAATGGTTGATACATGGACCTAGAAAACTTATAAAAATAGTTCAATGTCCACTGGACGATTTTCAATCTGTTTTGTTGAAAAAATCGGCGAACTTATGGAGAAATTGGGATTTAAACATGTGACGTTTATTAGCACATACAGCTCAGCGATAGCGAGTGACGTCATCAGGAGAAAAGAACACGTGACGAGTATCTATAGAAACATCGCCGCCATTTTATTATTCTCCAACGAATCGTGTATTTACGGTACTGACTCGGCATTATCCGATTCAGATTTTTCAGACGGAAATTTCCCCTGCTTACGTGACAGATTGAATAACTTGTTTTCAAAGTTGCAAATTTGCAAGTGAATAAAAAAAAAATCTATGAATTGGAAAAATACGGGATATTTTTATAAAATTAGTTGACAATATTATCTTTGGAATTGAGTCACTTTAAATCTGATTTAAAACCCATTTGGGAAGACCTTTAAAGGAAGATATTCATGTACATGTACACCAGCAGCTAGCTAAGGGCAGGTTGTTTGAAGAGTAGCAATGCTGTCTTTACTAAGCACTGGAGGAAAATGAACTGTCCGACATTATTGAAATGCTTAACATTTGGTTGTGCTAGTGTCAATTGCTGTTGGAATACATCACCATGATATAAGTGATATACCCTTAAGCATGGCGTAAAACACCAATCAATGATATACATCATGGTTTGATTGTAGAAAATGTTTTGGGCAGAATATACGTCCGCTCCTTGTAAGCTTTATATATACATGTACATGTAGTAATCAATAAAAACTCTATTTTAGCTATTTCCCTTTTCAATTACAAATATTAAATATTTTATTAAAATGGTTTTATATGTCACCAATTTATAGGCTGGGATTTCTTCCTATGTTGTAGGAATGAAAAAACTCGTAACTATCGCATTACTTTATACATGTAAACCCCAATCTAACAAGCAAGCAATGCTGCCATCCTCTGCCACTTCAATTTTACCTTAGTTCACAGGATCGATTCCGTCTGTCGACCCTCAGGTATATGAGTGAGTCACAAGATGTGGCTTCGGCAATCCTGGGGGGGGGTCGTTTTTACGAGGTTTCCTCCCAGTGTTCCACGATAATAGGGCAAGGATCAGTGTCCAGTGGATAATCCATCGTCATATAAGTGAAATACCCTTGAGTACGACGTTACACCCCAATAAAACAAACTAACAAACAATTTATCTTAAGAAATTTCAAAATTAAAAAAAACTGTACCAAAATCCTTTCAATATATATAAATGAATTGTTTATTAATTTATAAAATGAATGGTTTATTAATTTATTTTTATGTTATTTAGGCTTCATGTTTTTTTTTTCCGGTTGGTACAAATTGTTCAAGCCGACAAATACATGTAGACAATTAGACTTGCAGCAACAAAATGCCAATGGCATTTCCTTAAAACTGTCTTCCGTGTAGGCCTACTTGAGTTATATTTAACATTTTCTTACGAGTTAGACAGGTTTTATTTTAATTTCTTTACAATTGAGATTGAGGGGTGATGAGGTTTTAGGCGAAATTTCACACAATATGCACCTAATGGATCTACAAGTAAATTCAACAATCATGTCAGACATTTTTGTGTTTGATTTTTTTTCTCTGTTCTCAAAAACTACAATATATATTTAAAAATTAACCACACTGGTACCGGAATGTCGATTAATGAAAAAATAGTGAATTTTCTCGTGATAAATTCAGAGAAAATTAAGTTTATAAAAAGGTCCTTATTCCAAAGTGGCGCACGGCCTGGCTTGGCGGTAGTGTGTGCGCTTACTGATGTGGCTCCCGCAATCGCGGGTTTTTTTTCCACAAGGTTTCATCTCAGTTTTCCTCTGTAATTCGGCAATGAGCAGTGTGAAGTGGAAAATCTGTCATCATATACATGTATTTTGTCAAGTGAAATACCCTACAGTACTTGTATGTATGTACGACGTTAAACCCTAATCAAATCAACAAACAAACAGAAAGTTTTGTGTTTGATTCTTTCTTCCTGTTGTCACAATGAACAATATACCTGTACAGGTAGTTCTAAAAATTAACCACACTGGTACGAGAAAGTCGTAACATGAAAAAATTGTGAATTATCTAATGAATGTTCTTGATAAACTCAGAGACGAGTTTCTAAGTCCTACATGTAATTCCAAGTGTTTATCTAATACCATCAGACATCTCAGGAGAATGTAATGACATGTACATGGTATACTAACAAGGGTTTTTATAAACACTTTTTCATCGTGAATACATGTACCCTGATGAAAAAAAACGGCAAATTGATTTTTTCTTAAAATTGATATTCAGTTTTGTTTGGGAAATTGAGTTTTGGCTCATTTAAAAAAAATTGAGTATTAGTGCTAAAAATATTGAGTTTTAGGCAATATCAAATTGAGTTTATGATAAGTTTTTGTCTATAAAAACCCCTGACTAGAGAAATATGCTACATGTAAGCTTATGTAACAAACAAGTCTTACAAGACATTAACAGGTTAGCACAATCACCCTCTCTAATTGGAGGTAAAAAAGGTCGTTTTCGCTTAATAACTGCCGTTTATATTCATCTATGAAACTGAAACTTCTAGACGCACAGTTTATTTCTTGCCAGAACCAGAATCTTGAATTAAAAGAAAATTGTTCCCTATCTCATTTGCATAATAATGGGGGACAAAACTGACAAATTATAGGCACCACCTACTGACAAATTCTTAACGGAAACAGTTGAGAAATTACTTTTATGCAATGTAACAATATGCAACTAGATGCATTATTGCAATTTGAATCTATTTAAAACAAATATAGTCACTCACTTATACACGCTTTTTTACCTCCATTCTAGACAGGCCGGTTGTGCCTAACCTGTTATAGATCTAATGAATTCGTATACAGACAGGGGCAATTTTAATCCTTAAATTCGGTTTCGAGTCAAATTTAAATCATGCTATGCCTATGACATTCTAATATGTTTAGCAAACTCACAGAAAACACCATCACCTTTCTTCATACAGATTACATATCCAGGATAAATAGCTACTTATCAAATACCTATTTTCACATATCAACAAAGGGTCACGGTAACAGGTCTCTGCAGTTACTTATTAAAAAGCTGTATTTCTGCACGGCAGAGGTTTCAATCATATAGCCGGCCTGTTCCATCTGGTCTTATTCACCACCCGGCGAGTACCAGCCCAGCTGCCTTCCAACAGTTCATTGTAAACAACGGTAAAATACGCCAAGTGACATAACCCCTACAGTGTTTGAATTAACAGGTGTTTGTCTTTGCCTGGATCTTTTGTCCGGTGGACGAACCCCGAATTGCCAGGGAAACCCGCTGCTCTAGTTCCCTTCACACTGTCTGGCCGTATAAAGCTACACAGAACATGGTGGTCAGTGATCAGTAACATAAATCATTAGGTCTACCGGGTTAGATAGTTAGTACTCAACGCTCGGACTATACCATGTACTGTAGCCCCATACACAGTTCCTAATACCCACTGTATACACATGCTAGAAGACGGCTATTAGTTTCTACCCAGTCCTCAAGGTATTACGTTATAAGAGTAGAATACTCGCAACCGGCAACCTGCTTGAGAAAAGTCAGGGGTAGATCCTAGCAGGAAATGCACCCGAAGAAACATACACTTCTCAGGTAAGATTTGGTTGATTCGATCACGCCCACTTGCCTTATCAGAATCATTATGCATGACTCCACCGAAGTAGAACATGTATGTGCAAGACGGAGAAACGCAGCTGCTTGCTATAGTTGAATTTGTTTAATAAATCTACCAAGGGTCGAATTGACATGGTAGGCTCGTACATTTCCCAAAAGTAATAATTCGACAAATTTTTTACGTAATTTTGTTCTAATGTCCAGGCTATAGGCCTACTGGGCAGCAGGATTGTATTGCAATGGCGATGAGCGATGGATGACGGTATGATTTCGTTTGGCCCTTATAGTTAGTAGTTCTCATCCTATACACTACCCCCATACAACAGCTACATATTTTTGTGACATCATTACCTTAAAGATATTTAGCATTGTGGGATGAGAGATATAGTATTACCTGGGACTAACATATAAAGGAACCAAACAAATTAAATCTCGCCCTCGTATTACATACCAGCTAAGGGTTGACCATATCTTCGATTTCTGATTTAAATACTCGTAATATTACGACTTTTAGAAATCGGAGTCACCTTCTTTACATTTGTTTATAATCCCAGGTGCCACTCCAAACCTACTGGGCGCCTTCAGCCTAAGTTCAAGGTAGTAAGATAATTTAATGTCAGTGTTTTTAGCAACTACTAAATCTCTAAGGTTGTATTATAACTTTCGCGACTACAGGCCTATATTTAATTGTATAGCTCGCGAACTACTCCCATCGATTCGTCAATACATCGAGGGTGAGAGAATTACTCAAGCCCGGCTATTCTGAGTGTATTAACTCTCTACAGGCAGGTGCGTTCAAACAGCACATCGATCTTTTTATTGTTAATTAATGTATATCTGTTAACACCGGCCGCACCACCAGCTGTCCCTTCAAATGGGCTCTCTCAGTGGATCACGAGGAGGATATTATTGTTGGAGACATGGCGTATAAACCGAAACCAAACAAATTATTTTTCTCTTCATTAAAAATGTAAAGAACAGTGTGTCTGTTCAACGCATTCGAGAGCTAGTATAGTGACCAGCGCTATCACACGACACCTGTGCAGCTAGCTAACCAAACACTAATGTATTATTAAATAGGTCATCGTGTAAAGAGCCCCACGCAATTCTTGATCTACAGTTTCATTCGTTTGTGTGAACAACTGGTAGGACATGTATTTGGGTACATATTTGGGTATCTTTGGGTAATAATTATAGAATTAAGCTTAACCTATATTTGGGTACATTTCGGTCATATTAGCGTCTCTTTGGGTAATAACATACAATATATCTGTAATCAAAGCTGAAAATTTTAGGAAGCAAAATACTTTATACTGAGTTATGAGTTATGTTATTTAAAAAAAAAGATTTTTACAAAAAGCAGTAGGACATATATTTGGGTAGGCCTACATAACGCTGATATTTGGGTATCTTTGGGTAATAGGAGTAAAGTACATATTTACAATTAAAAACGGTTACATAAAGCGCTAAGACATGTATTTGGGTACATTTAGCTGATGACTGGGTATTTTTCGACTATATTTGTGTTTCTTTGGGTGATATAATTGACATTCACCTATATTTGGGTATCTGAGAGCGAGCAGAGTTATAGCCCTTGGTTGGCACAGAATGGCGGATGGTCGATCGTACGTGTTTCGGTAATAAAATAAACGTTTTATACGTACATTTGACCTGGGACTGAGTATGAGTCTATACTCAGTCCCAGATTTGACTTATTATCAAGCAGTAAACTACATAATTAGAATCAGAAACAGTTCATGCATGCAGTATGGCATGTATTTGGGCACATTTCGCCGACATTTGGGTATCTTTGGGTATATTTGGCTATCTTTGAGTATATTTGGGTATGTTTGGATGATATTTGGGTATCATTGGGTAATTCGTCGGACCGCAAATCGGTCGATTTGTTTGGCTAATTGGAGTTTAACGTCGGGCTCAAGGTTATTTGACTTATTTTATGATGGACTGCCCCCTTCACACGCTGCTTTACTTAAATACGATGGGAAACCGCGAAACATGGTAAAAACCACCGGCATTACGTGGAGCCTATGAGAGGTACGTCCACGGAGTGCCACACGCGCAGACTGGCCGATGGATTGGTGTGCCGTGCACAATCATAGTTCATTTGTATGACGAAGGTTTACTCCGACCTTACAAGAATCACTGTAGCACGATTATAACATGTTAAATGCCTTCTTGTGTATCCTATGTCTCCATATGTATCACCACCAAGCAGTGTGTCTGACGCATACTGCCATTGGCTGGACTGCTTAGGCTAACGGTATAATGCCTGAAAACCTTGTGACCGCCCTGTATACGATAATGATTTGGTGCCAGAAAGTATTTTAAGATTGTGATATCCAATTACAGTCAAATGCGTGTGAGTGGAATGACCGTAAGTATTGCGCATATCGCTTTCGTAGGTTCGCTTATCCGACCAATGAAGTGTTTTCTGTAATTAATAAGTATATAATCCGTACACTATGCGGTCCATTTTAACGTTGTATGTTTTATACTATACAAAGTTAAACGATTACTCGCCCGTGACAGCACTGGTCGTTTGGCAGAGTTACTGCAATCGTAATCCGTCTAAACAATAACTACAACTTATTGACTGGCCGATACTTTGTTTGGTATTTGTTACATTTGATACGGTATGGTTAAAATGCGTTTGGTTGATATCGGTCTGCCTAAAGTGACAAGTTATGTATGCTCTGGCCGTGTATAAGTCCTACCTGGCCGTATGGTGCCAATGAGGAGTGTACGACCGAGAGGAATATGTCGCAACGGTACAGTAATCAATACCTCTCTCTACTTTAACTTCTATACATTATTACACAAATCAGCATGTTCTTTTTTTTTAAAGATGAATAGTTGGCAGTTTGGTTAGTTAATATCGAATATTGAATCTCTGTTAACTGGAATTGTACGGAAAATCATCCACGTATACACTAGACATATTTCTTTTCTGAGTATTTTGATCATTTTGCCTGTAAACTTGACAACAGCGTTGTATATCAATGGACACGAATTCAAATGTAAAAACTGTCTAAGTATTATCCTGAAATTGCTTCTATTCCACCCAATAGTCGGAATTCCTTCTATTTGACTCAACAGTCGGAATTCCTTCTATTTGACTCAACAGTCGGAATAGCTTCTATTTGACTCAACAGTCGAACTTGCTTCTATTCCAGTCAACGGTCGGAATTGTTTCCATTGGGCTCATTTCAAATTGCATGGTTAAACATGTCTAGTTATACCACTGCATGGGCTGGTTATAACGTTAAGATATATACGATATTTTTCAGGTGTGTTAAACTGAGTTTAAATGTGAAACATAACACCTGTACATTTTATAACAGACTTAACCCAGATGGGATCACCGGGATTGACATCAGCAAACATTTTCCACCAGTACCAGTTTTTAAAAATCGCAGTATTTTATGACAGTAACACAAGACTGGGACTACATGGAAGTTCATGGTCTCGTTTATCTTCTATTCGTTTCATCTATTCGAACATCGTTTTCAACGCACACGTTCTCAAATCGCAAGAACGTTTGTATGTTCTTTCTATTTATACCCATTCTACATTGTCGTTATGACAGCTTACGGGAGCTTTTACGTATGTCACTTATGCAGATTAAATACAAGTCTGTTTATGAAGTTCACGATGCATGTATGTCTAGGGCGAAGTGTATGGCGTAACTTGCATACAGTAGGCCTATCGACACCTTGATTCTGAAATACGTCGATACTATATCTGCCAAACAAAGTGAGCAGTAGAATGTCCACACTCTCAGCCAAGAGGTCCAGATGCCTTTCGCGATGGAGGTATGCAATCAGCCACTTATTTGGCTTATTTTATTTACTGACTTTCGTGAGGTCCGTTCTCCATTCTAAGGGGGGTATACACTATACACGCTATCACATGGCAGGACTATAGGTAGGCCTATATTAATAACAACATAAGTCTTCTGTTACCAAACACAGGCAACCCTCAATATAACACTTAATAAATTGAAGCAAATCTTACACGGTGGGGCCCGCGGCCGTTGCTTAGTGGTTAACGAGTGCCCTTACTAATCCTACTTCGTGTAGGATGTTCACGGGATCCAGTCCGTCTGTCGACCTTCAGGTGGTGTTATTCGAGCTGTCGATTTTCAGCCGTTATGCGGACCAAGAATAGTGTGAAGTTGATACGTGAAATACCCTTAATTACGACTTTAAACCCGATCAAACATACAAATAAAACTTACATGATGGATGTCCCAAACTTTAACTGTGGAGCCGAGTGTGCTTTTCTGACAATTGAGGAGTTATCTCCCATCGTTCCTTCACGCTCAGAGTCGTCTCTCCTTGTATCACCTCGGAAACTTCTCGGCCAGTCATACAGCGAAATAATCTTTGATGTGATATGAAGAGGTTTAAGATGGGAGATAACTCGGATAGACATTTCCTGCATCATTCGATGATGTCATCGTGTTGTCATGTTGCGTCAATTACTCTCGCATGTCACTCCTTTGTATTTACAACAAGTCACACACGCAAAAACCAAAAGAGGTATATTTAGGTGTCATTTAAATAACTATAGACGTTAGTTTGTTATGTTATTCTATATGAATCTAAGAAGTGCATTGGTTCTTGGCACGGCGTTTAACATTACACGTTTCCATGTAATATTAGGGCCTCCATTTACCCACGATATCATGTAGGAGCAGCCGTCGGCCATTTTAGTTCGGTAAATTAACTCGGGTGAAGAGTTGGCCATAGCGAATTGCCATCAGGAGAGGTAACTCGAATAGATTTACTCTCATCCAATGACAGAATTATCCCAAATTGAGGGAAGAGTTTGTTGTTTATGTCTAAAGGCCATCTCTCATTTTGAAGCCAAATCAAGTACCCTATATTTTTTCCACGCAGACTGCGGGATAAACCCGCCCCCTAACTATCTTACCAGGCAATCACGGGCCAGATCTCTACTTTTAGTCACAGTTACGAAAAAATCGAGCTGCTTAAAAATTTTAAAATGTGTTATGTGAGTCCACATAAAATGGAACAGGTATTTTTAAGAATGAATTGATTTGTCAGTATCTTTTAAAAAGGTATTGCATTGATCTACAGCATTTCTGTTGGATATATACCGCCATCATATAAGTATTAGTGCCTTGGTATTGAACACCATTCAATACATCCACCAATCCTTCAATGGAAACTCGAGGAGAAACGGTCGTGTGATACTGAGTGTTGTGGGCAGTTTTGTCTTGACGAGCAAAATAACCTTTAAGTACCGTACCGCTTTAAAAGTCTAACAAAATGGATACCTTTGCCTAGCTAAATTACGTTTGATTGGACCATTTTCTTCTGTACTCAGCGACAATATGTTACTTGTCTCAATGCGTGTCGAGTCTCGTTGCTTTAATGTATTCGAGTGAAGCATCAATTATTGCTAAACTACCGATGTGTTCAAACTAGAAGGTTGTTGTTGAAATTGTGGTTTAATGACCGTGGTGGATTTCGCGGCACGTCAACCACATCATTTATTTTAACAATTCTCCTTTTACAATAACTCGTTTTTAATTTACATATTTTTTTTTTAAATACATAAATAAAAGTATTTTAAGGGTAATAGAATAGAAGCAAAATTCAAAACAAAAACAAAAAAAATTAAGATAAAATATTTACAATATTTATACATGTTATTTACAGTTGAACATTTACGAACGTATTTTTCTGTGTTTTATGGGAGTCTCGTATTAAATTGTCAAAAAGGGGGGTGTTACAGGCGGTGCTCTGACGTCAAAACGGTCGAGATTCATAGACTTTTTAGTAACGTCACCAAGCAAAAATGTGTTTGACGTCATTAATAGTGTGTGTCTAATAACTTTACGCCATTTCACGTCATATTTCGAATTACGTCATATTGTTTCCAATTGATCTCTGAACGTAGGAACAAAAATCAACGTCATTATAAAGTAGAAGCCGACTTAATTTTCTGTTTGTCTGAATGCAAACCAAAAAAGCAGAAACCAGGCTCGAAGTACGGTTTAAGCCGGGTTAACTTTCGCCGTCTGAACGCAGTATTAGAAGCTCCCCTATGGCGAATGTTGTGGCGTCAGAGGACCTCTTTGCAAGGATAAAATTACATCCTTTGCCAACTTCCCGAGACTCCCATTTGATTTTAATAATCTTTTGGCATTTTATAGTGTTCTTAGTGAGCGGTCTGCAGGTCTTCAGTCTGTAGTAGCGTTTGGTGTTTCACTCCAAAAGGATCACATGTTTATCTATTGTTTAAAAGTGTGCATAGTTACATACATAATACTGGACGCTTTGCGTCTTAATTTGCATAACAAATGTTTATCTCTTAGCATACCCTTGATAATTGAGGATTGCAAATGACCATGTTATTGTTTTCTTTACATGTAATTTGCTGTTGTTTTTCATTTATTTTTATCTTGTTTGCCAGGAGAAGCCCTAGTGGCCATTGGCTGTGGCTAATCCTGCTTAAATAAATAAAGAATTAAATTAAAAAAATTAAATCTAAAACTAGAAGTTTATCTGTTTGTGATGTATGTATATTACTTTGTCCGAGTAACAGGTCTTGTCTTTGTTTGTTGCCAGTGTCGCCGAGAGGGTGCATGGTTTCTTTCACCCATTGGGCTGACACACTGTCATATCAGTCAAATAACCAATCGAACAAGCATCAAAGTGTGACATTTAAAAAGATTGAACAATTTGGATTATTATGTTATAAAGTCACAAAGATGCGAATACGTACCTCGTTGAAATGTATTTACAGTCGATAGAGATAGAACCTTGTTCTGTACGAAAACTTTTGAAATAATGCCTGCCTCTGAATCGCCAATAAATTGAATCCGTATGGTATACTAATTATTTTTGAATAACCATTGGAGTTTATGGACAGGGTGCTAGACAAACGTAAACATGTCGCGCCCGATATCGATCTATTGGATCTAAAGCGAGAGGGGACTTTCAAGTTTCTTGACCTCACTCCGATATATATACAATTTACGGCTGAGAAATGCTTGATGTAACGTGAGTATAGACGCTCGAGGGGTCGTTTAATGGATCGATCTAACCCACAATTGTCCACGGAAGAAAACACGATGGTTGGTTTAAATCTAGATCAAGCTAAACAATTTGTATATATTGGAAGATCGATTGCAGAGATATGGTAGGTTCACTTAATTTTAAAGCTTGGGAACACTCCTTGAGAGTAGCTAAAAGTCATACAACTGCAGAATTACTTATTCAATATCTCGACATGACAACTGTATTCACGTGTTACCATCTGGCGCAATAGATCAGCTAAAACACCGTGCCATGTTACGTGTCTATGTTGTATAATCCGATTACTGAATAACTCATACAAATAGAAAGATTACAATTGAGCCCAACTGAACTTAATATTGGATTTATTCAATGAATGTTCTAATCATAACACAAGACTTTATGGATTACCACTTCTGGTTTATTATAGGTGCAACGTTTCAATGTCTATTCAGACATCGTTCTCAAGCATAAAAGAGTAACGTCGTAATGATACTTCGTACAAAGTTCTAATTCTTTTTGGTTAAAAATATGAGCTCTCCAATTACGTATGGAATAAATAATTATGTTGTTAAGTAATTAAATAACTGATAACATATTAATTTGATGGGTTGTTGGAGAGGTAATTTGCATAAAACGTGAAGAAAGGAAGAAGTTTTTCACTCCAGCGAACAATCGTATTTTCTCGAGAGTTTCTTTAGTTAGCGAGACTGAGATCACTCTCGGACGTTATGTCAGGCCATCGCGCATTAATTTCCGCCAATATTTTGGGCGACGTATGCCACTGACCAGCAAATAAAGAAGTGCAAAACAAGATAGCCCGGGTGTATCTAAGAGTCATTGTTTCGACGTAGGAAGTATAATCGAAAATCAGACACTGGGTATTACAGGATCAATACCTCTACAACACTAAGTAAATAATTAAAATGAGAAATATAGTATGAGCTAAGTACAATGTGGAATCAAGGATAATAGATTAATTTACTTCGTGAAAGTAGTTCAGATACAGTTTCAAGTAGATCACTTAAGTAATCATGTTCAGAAGGATTTTAAAGAAAATCAAAACTAAAGCAATGTCACATGATCAAAACCCATTATAAACACATGACAAGTCCAAAACCAGTAATAAAAACCAAAATACTAACTTTTGTATTTTAGCTGAACTGGTGCTCAACTATGATCAATTATCAGTGTTGTTGTTTCGCTTGGGGGCGGAACCCTCACTCTCAGCTTTATCTGGAAGCATCCACTAGTGCAGGCAATATGGGACAGTCACGACTAGATGATATTACTACCGTGTGTTAGAATAATGGCGTCAGTTCCGCTTTTTAAATTAACTAATTAACGACTATGCTTATTCGATTGCAAGTGCAACAAAGATGTTTGTCTTTGAAAATATGCAATAAAAATAATAAGTTCAGGTCGTAAAACAGTTGTCTTTCCCCTTAAGGAAAAAGTGTGTAACCCAGCTATAGAGTTAAGACGAAAGTAATAAACAGTCCTTTTCTAAATTATGGTTGAAAGTCAGCATCCCAATACTTTGTTTTCACCATACTTTTCTTTGTTACTTTGAACAGTTGGCGCTGGGTCAAGTGGCTGTGTTGTGGCTAGTCGACTCTCCGAAGATCCGAACAAAACAGTTCTCATATTAGAAGCAGGAAAAGACGACGGTGATTACCAAGATATCACGGTGCCTGGGAGAGCAGGCGGTTCAGGAGGAGAGGAAGTTGACTGGTGTTTTCACACTGTCGCTCAGCAAAATTCATACAGGGGATATAAAGATCAGGTATAAAGCGCAGAATTTTCGCAAGCTCTGCTTTATAAAACAATCTTTCTATGAATTTGCTGGATATTCATTTTTTGCTAGAATTTAACTGGTACCATTACTTAAATTGGCAACATGATTTTACAACAGCGTAGGGCAACATCGTTTTAAAATAGAATTTAAATAAAACAACCGATACGTTGTGGTTTAGTCTAATATTTCATTACAATCACCGCGACTTGGATCTGTGGTATGACCAAAATACGAAAACATCGAAGAATCACGCGGCTTTGCTCCTTTGTTACACATCCGAGACTCTCTCTAAAAGTTTGTGCGAATGTGGTGGCACCTAAATTGTCTCTCTATATATCGTTAGTTGTGATGTATCTTTAGCACCATTGTCAGTTTGTACAGGATAAATTTGGACTTGACTTCTAAATCAAAGAGAAGGTGGTGATTGATTGATTGATTGATTGATTTTATGGACTCCGATTCCACAATATGAATCAAGTAAATGTAAGGCAGGCTCCGAATGAACAACATTAATCATTAAAAGATATGGTGGACTCTGGTTTCACAACATAAATCATTTAAATATATGAAGGACTCGGATTCCACGACATTAATCATTAAAATGTATGGCGGACTCCGATTCTATGACATAAATCATTTAAATATATGATGGACTCGGGTTCCACGACATAAATAATTTAAATATATGATGGTCTCGGTTTCAAATACATAAATCATTTAAATGTATGATAGACTCGGGTTCCACGACATAAATCATTAAAATGTATAGTGGACTCCGTTTCTACGACAACAATCATTCAAAAATATGATGGACTCCGGTTGCACAACATAAATCATTTAAATATATGATAGACTCGGGTTCCACAACAATAAATCATTAAATTGTATGGTGGACTCCGATTCTACGACAAAAATCTTTTAAATGTATGGTGGGCTCCGATTTCACAACATAAATCATTGACAAATATGATAGACTCATTAATTATTAAATTGTATGGTGGACTCCGATTCTACGACAAAAATCTTTTAAATTCAGGGTGGACTCGATTCTACGAAAACAAATAATTTACAAATATGATAGACTCGGGTTCCACAACATTATTCATTAAAATGTATGGTGGACTCCGATTCTGCGACAACAATCATTTAAAAATATGATGTATGTTGGGCTTTTATTCTACAACACAAAGCATTTAAATATATGATGGCCAGGTTCCACAACATAAATCATTTAAATGTATGGTGAACTCCGGTTGCACAACATAAATCATTTAATTATATGATAGACTCGGGTTCCACAACATAAATCATTAAATTGTATGGTGGACTCCGATTCTACGACAAAAATAATGTATATATATAGTGGAATTACTGTTCTACAACATAAATCATTTAAATGAATAATTAATGATTTAAATGTATGGTGGGCTCCGATTTCACAACACAAAGCATTAAAATGTATGGTGAACTCCGATTCCACAACATAAATCATTAAAATGTATGGTGAACTCCGATTCCACAACATAAATCATTAAAATGTATGGTGGGCTCCGATTTCACAACATAAATCATTAAAATGTATGGTGGGCTCCGATTTCACAACATAAATCATTAAAATGTATGGTGGGCTCCGA
>JAVFBX010179043.1:0-14788 GCA_034783855.1 Mopalia kennerleyi
CCTGGATAAAAAGTTCGGTATTTAAACTATATCTTATTGAAAATATAGAATTCGAAATTATAATTACAAACAGTTAAAATGGGGCCTATAATTGAGTTTTCCCTTGATCATATCCAAATCTTGAAGTGCCTATTTCTGGCGCTTGAGTTTGAAGCAGACCCTTAATTTTCCATAGCGTATTTCTATAAAACTATTTATGTTAGAAACTTCAAATTTTACCATTGTAAAGAGTACAATGCCATTAAGTGCACGGTGCTTCATTTTTTGAAAGTTCATCCTTGAAGTTGTATTTTACTTTTTTATAAGACTTTCCAAGGTGGGATAGACAATAAATTCAACTGAGATCGATTTTAAGAAAATTTTCATAAAACAAGGCACCGTGCAACAGTTCAAGGACTATTCTATTAGGCCAACTTATTGATTGATGAAAAGAGGTGTTGCAAGATATGGTTTCTGCTTTGTCTGAACAAGGATATGAATTCTATATTTCTGATGTTTATAATTTCCTTATGGCACTCCTTGGCGAAGATTTGAACTCTAAATGGAACACCTATCATAGGCCTACACCCCACAAACAAGATGGAGGTAAAATCGATACATCTGGTAAGTTTTAGAGCGGATTAAAACTTACCGCTGGACAACAGGCTTCCCAATGCTGATATCCAAGACCTTCCAGTAACAAATAATGTTTTGTGCATTATGCATGGATTTGATCGCATGCTCATGTTGTCCATTTCCACTACAGAATATTTTATGTGACCAGAAAAAAGTGACTGAACTTACCACCAAATGTTTTCAAACATTTGCAGCTAGAGGCAGTGCTCCCTGAATTTTAGGTACTGAAGTTCATGTGGAATCATCTATATCGAATGCAAAATATGTGACCCATTACCTCGGCCAAAGTTTGGGGGCGAAGATGGTCATAGTCCATACAGACGCTGGTGGTTGTGCAGTAGAGAATTCACCCACTAAATTGTCAGTAAAAGAATTTATAATCATAACTTCACAAGCCGTCATAGACAAAAACAACCCCATCAAAACTGATACGCATTGCTGTGCGTCGATCTCTTCCAATCGTCAAGCGGGTGGTTGGAGGGAGCTTCATGTTGCCTTGGTGCTCTCAGAGCTAAAGGGGAACAGGAATACGATCTGTTTGTGGTGTCTGCATTGTGTTCTGTTTTTGTCACCTCCTGTCTTTGTTTGTTGCCAGTGGTGTCGAGGGTGGTTTCTTTCACCCATTGGGCTGGCACGCCGTCATACAAGTGAAATACCCCTGAGCACGACGTTAAACTCCAATCAAACACAAACAAAATGTCAACACTGCCTTTGTTTATGAATCAATCAAAAAGGGACACAGGGACTTCAGTCTTAATTTGACAAATATATTGAAGTTAGCATGATCAAGAGACTTAGTTTTGAAGGAAAAACATTTTACTTACCAATGCTTAACCAATGCTCAATGCTAATCGGCGGGTGGTTGGAGGGACCTTCATGTTGCCCTGGTGCTCTCGGAGCTAAAGGGGAACAGGAAGCCGATCTGTTTGTGGTGTCTGTATTGCGTCATGTTATTGTCTTGTCCTGTCTTTGTTTGTTGCCAATGGTGTCGAGGGTGGTTTCCTTCACCCATTGGGCTGGCACTTGTCGTATAAGTGAAATACCCTTGAGTACGACGTAAACCCCAATCAAACAAACAATCAATGCTAATCGTACTCACAGAAAATGGCATAACTAGGACGAAAGAAGAAACCACTTAAAAGGACAAAGTATATAAAAACCCTGCTACATTTTATGCCATGGCGCGCTATAAATATTTTGGACATTACGTCAAAACCTTCGAAGACTCTAGGACTTTGACTAAGCTCCTCATGGTAGAATGGAACAAACTAACTTCTCGGAGTAAAAATAAATCAACAGCTGATTGGACAAAGTATGTCAAAAAATAGGCCAGAAAGAAAAGACAATCGTCAGAGAGTAATGTTACTTACTTGTAATGACTTAATTGTATTAATTAGTAACAACAGAGCAGATTTTTTCTGCCTGAATGTATAAAACGTATTACACTAGAAACTTAATTGTAACTCAATATTTCAATGTTGATCATGCCATCACCAGGATATAGTGACAAATCAGCAACAATAAACATATATAAAACTAAATAAAGTACAAAGCGAAATATGAACCAAAATAAAAATATTTGAGGTAAAGTAAACATTAAAAGACAAATGGGTTGCGATTGTCGGTTTTCATAATTCTGTATGATCGCTGAAACCAAACCTATTTAAAACAGTATTTGTTTGAACAAAGTTATGATAAGATCTGGCTATTGTTTGCGAATTGCTAGGGCTTCATTTAACACCGAATCAGACCAGTGTTTGGATTGGTCAACAGTAGAAGTGTTTGCTAGTATAATATCTAAATCAGTTTCAGTTTATTTATTGTCCTACAAACATCATAGTATACATTTAATACTTCAAGATGGCGATTATGCCCACAGGAATGTTACACATTGAGTTCATTAATAGTCTGAGCTGTTTATACTTGTTGAGCCTCTTTAATAAAACTGCTCAGTTTGATACACCACGTGTTGCTTTAACATTAAGTAATTATTTGAGTTTTCTAAGGTTTGGCCAGGAACAGAATATACTCTTTAGGTATTTCTTTCTTAAGACAGAATACAAAGGACAACATAACAAAAAGTGGTACTCATCTTCTACCTTACCCATTTTACATACTTCACATAAACGTTGCTATCTAAGGGTATTTCTATATCTACCAGTCTCTAAGATTAACCCATGGTAGCCAAACCTAAAGCGTCAAATAATATTAATATGTTTGTTACTGATATTTTCAGATTTCTCAATGTAGCGTTCCATACAAAAACTTTGTTTTATACCCTAGTACAGACTAAGACGTGAGAAAGAATTAATTAGTGTAAACCACCCTTGCACAAAACAATCTTTCACTGTTCTATCTATTTGGTACATATCGAAGTTGTCTACATTTTCTGTATACAATAGATATCCCTAGCCATTATTTTGAAAAAGTTTTCCAATTTCAAGACTACCATTAAAGGTATTTTTATTAGTTCTAAGTGTCAACGGTTTATCAAATAATTTATAGGGGGTTGACTGATGATTTTGGACCAGTTTTGACCAAAACTTAACAATTCTTCTATATACATCTATTTTTAAACTGTATCGCCCTAACTCGCCATATATAAATGCGTTAGGCGTACTTTTAGGCAAACTTAAGCAAGAAATAAGTCATGAGGTATGCTTGCATGTTCGGTGGTAGGCTGCAGCAGCCAGATGTCACTTGAAAGAAGGTACCATGGCCTCTGCAAGAATCATATCTCCACATGGCAATACACGAAACAAGGTTTACTTACCGTTGGTTAATTGTAATGGAAACATAAATACAGTCCTGTCATGTGTGAACGGTTAAATCGTTAGCTGTCTATCACCTTAATGACTCAGGATTGTCAGGAGTAAAACATGCAACCCTTATCTTTTGGTGACTTTTGCGGTAAGGATGATTATATTAACAAAACATATGTTGAGAAATAGGAGGACCTAAACATTTTAAATAAAATGTTATATTATGATTCATGTTATTTTATAATATCATCAATAAACAAACGCGTCAAATATTTTTTTTAAAATGGACCATTGGTTTTAACTCTTAATTTTGTGAGTTGGTTCGAGATGTTTTCTTCAAATTACCCTGTGTTTGTAGACAAACATTTAAACTAAAATAACGTTATAGGGTTTTCTACATTTAGGTTAGTTTCTGCACAATTTATATAAAAAATATATTTAAAAAATAAAAATCCGCCCTTAAAAACATATTGCCTTAATAGCTTCAAAACGAAAATCAATATAAAAAGTACATGGCTGTTTTACAGATAATGCCTTAAAACTTGTGTGTGCCAAATGTCAAATGACTTAGTGCAAATAGTTTTCTCGTGATCAACGATTTAAACGTGGAAAAAAATCAAGATAAGTGAAAGCGGATAAAACGGCCTAAACGTGTGTAAATGTTCGAGCTCCCGATTGTTTTTAATTGAATGAAAAGGCGAAATATAGTTTCATCCAGTGCAATCACTGTTTGCATACATACTTTTAAAATATGTGATTAAATGGCACTAAACTTTAGTGACGTCGGCATCATTGATTTCGTTCATACCTTTGTTAATTGCCATCAGTGGAGTGACTGGCGGCAAGTAGTTGTATAAATGCGTATTCTAACACACACAGTCATATCTGAAGAGATCAATGTTGGCCTGCATCGAAAAAGTTTACGACCCATTTGATAGTCATTAATTACGTTTGGGTATGTAAGTATTGAAGATTTAAACAGGTCGTTATGAGCTGAACATATTCCATGCAAATATATACCAGTTTTGTCGACATGCAGGGCAAGAAATTTAATTCGAAGTCAAAATGCTTTCAAAGCGTACTGTGATCTTTTAGATATTTTTGAAACAGTCACAAGTTATAAACGCAAATGTGAAGACACTTTAGTCTAACAATTTCATGTTTTCTCTGTGATAGGCCTTTACGCATTTATTTATGTATACAGTTTTTTTGTTTTTTTTAATAATTCTAGTTATTTATATAACTATTTTTTACTTTTACGTTGTTACCTTTTCTACATTTCTTCCTTGTTATCGTCACTGTAATTGGGCAAATTTGCCTTTTGGGATTGATGTGAAATAAACAATAAACAACAAAATTATTTTCAGAGCATGGTTGGCTTTACAGAAATATATTCGTGGGGCAAGAAAATGAGTCAAGGCGCGGGTAAACATAAATAACCAATATTATAATATTCATATTGTGTGGGTGTCGCTATCATTGTAAAGCGGAATCACTCACTTGACCGCAGTTGTTTTAAAAGAATATTTCCCTTTGGAAAACGTTTGTTCTCGATGTCTAAGCGAGAAAGCTTATCTTCCAAGATAACGTAAGCCCATTAACCTTAGCCGACGAACATGTGTCTCTATTTCTTGAATGCGTAGGCCTACAGTCCAGACGTTCAGAAAATATAAGCCCATTAAACGAGCAAATCATGTTACAACTAGGCACAGATATTTGTATTAGTGCTTTACATGCTTATACCTGATTTTACACCATCGCTTTTAATATACTTTATGAACTTTTTATTGCAGCTATTGGCTTATATACCTTGTCTAAAGTTGTGTTTGGGAATTAATGATAAATTGATATTCAGAAATACTAAAACGTTTGGTACCATGCCAAAAAAAACCCCCTCATTTATTGCTGAATATTGCTGAATATTCGTCAGCTTCCACAGGGCTTAAAAAATAATGCAAGTTGGACACAGAAATTTGATTGTGTTACTACATGTAGTTGAAAGTCTGCCAATAATGTAGCCTACACAGGCAATTTCACATAGGCCTACTCTTTTAAAATCGTCTAGAGTCTTATTAGTATTGGTACATGGTAGGATGTGTACAACATAAATGTATTGCACTTGCTAAACAAATCTTTTGCAAGTAACTCTAATACTACGGATGAGATAAGCTATCAAACAGTGACCTATATTTGCATACAGGTCACAGTGTCCTCATTTCCAGCTCATTTGAATTTATTCTAAGTATTTTAATTTGACCTAGATACAATATAATATGAGTTTTTAATTTGTTCACTGACGTAATGAATTATTAAATAATAAGACAAATAAACGAACAAATGTACATATATAATGTATGACAAAATTTATAAATAAATGTAGAACAAAATGCATCAATAAATATATAAATAAATAAGAAAAAACTAACAAGATAATAAATAAATAAATAAATAAATTAATAGAAAATAAATAAATAAATTAAAAAATAGGCCTGAATGAATGATGAACCAATCCACCACTAAATATGTCTAAATCTGACTACGATGAAATAAAAGTTTATGGTCTAATTCGATAGATTTTAATACATTGATCGTGTCCTTGATTAAAATATAGTCACGTTCAGTCTGATTGCTTGTATTATTCACAGCCTCGGTCTCGATATTTAATCCTCCGGAATGTTGTGACGTTAAAGTAATACCTCCAGCAAACAGCTTGCACAACATGTCCACAATGATGTTTTGAACTGACATAAGCATTGTAACTTCCTCTTTATCCAAGACTTTGATCCTATCCTCTTTGGCGATTTCCACAAAAATAAATACTCTGGTCAACACCTCGTAGTGCATCTTGAGCAAAGAGTCTGGCTGAAGAAAACAAGGGAAGAATAAACAGAAAGGGGTTTAGCGCCCCGGAAAATAGTTCAAGAAACACTTGCATAAAATATCGGCATATTGTATTCTGAGATAATACAATTTTTGTTCAGGTAACTGGTTTTGAGTTAGGTGCACGATTGGCATTTCTCGTACAGTCTCGCGTTACTTGTAATGTACAGTCAGTCAGCCAACGTGTTATCTTTAACGTCACGTGATGTTTTACCTATAGAATAAATGATAATAAAGCAAATGGTGACACCTAATGCTGGTTTTTAGGTCACAGTGCACACATATAAATATTTTTCTCTCATATATTCAAAATACATTTCAAGATATGAAATTGTTTATAATTTAAACGATAACAAATATAATCATCAAGCTGTCGATTATGCGTTTAAAAATGTATGGATAAAGCAGATACAAACTTGGCCACTCACTTCATTAAGCATCATACGGTCTTCCGTGTTACATTCGGGAAAATTTGTCAATGACACGTTTTCCAATTTTGATAAGACATCCGTATTTCCAATTTCTTTTATCATCTGAAAAAGAACATTAAATAGGTTTTACAACTCAAGGAGAATTCGTCAGCCTCAGTAGAGTGTTGGACCTGTAAGTTCCGGGTTCAAATCCCACTCGAGGCAAGCAGATTTTTATCTCTTCATTTATTCAAAATATAAACATGTGTATATATATGTCTCATAACTTATTGTTGACAACCTCAAACCAATTGCTTACAGGCATCCCAGTTTTACCAACAAAATACTGAGGACTTTGAATAAGCTATCTGAAATTTCAATTTGTTTAAGACGTGATATTAGTTACACTTAACGCAGAATCTATATATGTTCACAAATATCGACATTGAAGCAGGATTTCGTTCTGTTAAAATGTTTTCGATCAGTATCTCGCCCCGCGTCGTCCAACCACTGAGATACCGTATTGAAATTGTTGGAACTCGGCTTGAAACCCCACCACTTCGAGTTCAACGACCAAAATTACCAGGAAATTAATGGTTGTGTTAGGAATAAAATGTTTCGCCCCAACTGTGCTTCCATTTGGCAGAATGGGAATAGGATGCCTCAGGAAAGTATTTTAGATATTTGGATGACATATTTGTACACAGGAAACCAAACAGAAACGCTTAAAAAGAGAGGCTTATTGGATTTAAACTCTTCAAACTTTGAATCCACTGGGTTTCAATTGGGAAACAGGTAAAGGGTTTAAAAGAAATAATTCCATGTGTTTCTCAATATTACCAACCAAGCACCCAGTTTGCTAGTCTACTATTACAAGAATATAAAAATAATGTACCTAAAAAGTCTCACAAAGACCAGTTATACGTACAATAGAAACACAAATCTAAAGGACCTACTGGTTAAGGCGAAACTTTTCTCTGTATCAGACAGGTTGTAACGCTCATTCTCTTTCACAGACATAATCATTGGTTAATCTATATAGAGCTGAAATACTCATTTGTATAGGCTGATTTAGTCCTAATCCATGCCGAATATCTTGTTGGATACATTTTGAACAATACTTTTTACACCATACTTTCTCTCTAGATGTCTGTAGGACCCCAGTGCCAGTCTGATTGCCTTTTAGAAATATATATGTATGGAGGGGGTAACATTGCCATACAGGTCACAATTCGAAATACGCTCTATCACCAACTTTACTTTTTTCTTATTTTCACCAATCAGAATGCCACGCCTTTAAGTGAACTGAATGGTTCGTGAATACAATCCAGTTGTAAACATGTCCAATTTTAACACGATTATCAGAAGTTAATTTAAGGATGTCTCTAATTGATAAATCCTAGCATTCTCCCATTAAACTGCATCCATACACATCCTTAACGGTCTCTCGAAATGACACTTTCTACAATCCACCAAGGTTGCCAATGATAGTAGTTTTTTTATGCGAGATCTCTCATACCTGAAAGTTAAGATTATTGTGTATCATTTAATTGCTAATAACAAAATATAGCTTTAATGACAAAAATATAACTCGAATGAATAACGAATATTTTTTGTTCAGTTGGATTCATATATTTTGTCTGCTTATTATTCCTAGATACATGTATGTTATATGACAAATTGATTTATAAAAGAGGCAGAGATGGAGAAAGAAAGAGAGAGAGAGAGAAAAGGGTTTTAACAATAAGTTAAATTGTATATCAGTTTTATACACCAGGATAACTTATACTTACTCGCTGTTTGTATTCATTGCATTTTCTAAGGCACATTTGTAGAGATATGTTAAAGCTGTAATAATCTACAGACTTTGACGAAGAACTGTCAGATGTGTTATGCTCCGGAATAAAGTTTGTTACGGGATTCGAACCGTCACAAGGTCTTTCCCATGGCTCCACCATTACTGGTGCACCTAATACACCGCACATCAGGGCGGAAGACGCCAGAACCGCTAACAATAAGTGGTACTGTGATGCTGAAAGTGAATAAATTCGTGTGTGTTTAACATTTGAATCCTTCTTTATTTTAGGGTAATAATTATGACATTTAATAAGGATTGGTACAGAAGTAATAATACAGACAGGCAAAACATTTATTTTGAGAGTTAGGAAGGAACAAATCGTTAATTCATTATAATTGAATTTTTTCTGTTTATGTGACAATCAATGCAATTGACCTGAAATTTTATTTACATTAAGAAACGGAATAAAAAGAATTCCACAAGTTAAGGATTGATTGATGGCTTGATGTTTAGCACCATGCTTAACGGCATTACACACATATGACAGTCAGACAGCAAAAACATTAAGATGTCGTCATAAAAAAACATTGTATAAATTTTTGCTTTGAAGTTTGTAATGTATAAGGAAAGATCTTTTCTACTAACTGGCCCCACAAAGACATAAAATAAGTACAAAACATTACAGATTTTAAAAATCCGCTTCATTTGTATATATAATACTCACAGCTCATCATGTTGCGTTTAAATGATAATATTTACAGAAGATGTTCTACCAAGCAATCAGTATCGATTTTTGTTATAAATTGTAAAGATTTCCATTTTTATACAAACTTACAAAATTTGATGGTAAATTCCAATATGACGTGTTGCATCCGAAAATTCGTCTCCGCGACAGTTTGATGTGCGGAGTATCATGTACTGTTCCGTCCATCCCAATGAAAGGCGGATATCTATATACACTAAGGGGAGTTGTAGGAAGTAAACTAGAAGGGCTCAATTTGACACCTCTGGGGTCAAATACAGGAATTTCATATAAAAAACCACCATCCTTAGATCCTGATTATGTTTTGTGTTCGGCCACCAGTCAAATACATTTTTATTAGGTACCGGAAATTTGTCATCAGAGAGCCGAGTTCGAATCCCGGATGACGCATGCAAAAGATTGATATATTTGCTACAACCAGATTTTCAGAATTACCCAAATAATAAAACACATTTGTGGTTAATTCTCGATAAAAGAAGTTTGTGAGTTTGTGTCAATGGTTACCGTAGAGAAAGATTCAGTTCGCCATCTTTTCTTTAGTGAAAAGTCGTCGTGAACCTCTATAGCTCAGTCGTTTAGACCTCTACAATAAAAACAAATAGATGAAGTTTAGTTTCGGAAATGTGTCTTTATCATAATTAAAGCATGTTTCATATCGCCACAGACTTCATACGGCTGTAACACTATACTGTTAATTTGACTCTCTAAATTTCACTGTAGTATTTTATATATATCGCTTCACTAGCCATCTGTGTGTGACCCATTCATTTTTCATTCTGATATACAATCTGCTCTGTTATAAGCCTGGGCATTTAAGCTGTTTAGCTAGTTAAACAGTTTATATAGTTATATAGTCATGGCGCGCATCATTCCTTGGAATGTGGACGCCAATAAATTCAGTTATGTATGTATGGGTGTGTGTGGGTGGGTGGGTAGGCAGGTAGGTGTCCGTCGGTCCGTCCGTCTGTCTGTTTGTTTGTCTGATCTCTTTGAATAAATGAAGAGAAAAATATTTGCTTGCCTTTACCGGAATTCGAACTCGGGACCTTTGGTTTAAATGCCCAACACCTCACCAGCAGATCTACACTGTCTCACGCGAAATAATGCTCAACAACACTTACGCAATAGCTGCCGCCCACTTTGCAAGATTTTCAAATTTTTAAAGTTCACGCTATATTAGAATTCATATTAAACAATGGCGGATCTACGGACCAGGGGTTCTGGACCCTCCTCTTGCTCGCCAAAACAAAACAAGGAGGGGAGGGAATGAGAGGCGCGAAAAGGAGCAAGCTAGTTTAGTGCATAATTCAAGTTAATAAGTGTAGTATATTTCAGTTCAATGCCTGCTGTGTTTATTTTAGTTTGAAATGCTAACTTTTAACAGTAGTTATATATTTTTTTTATAATATTTTCTACCCTAATAAAAGAAAACAACCCAAGGATACTGAAGGACTCTTACACACATTAAGTTTCCTGTATCTTCGAAGTTAAGATAAGGTAAACACTATTTCTAATAAAGTCGTATAATAATAGTTTTTTTGTACTGTTAGTTTTCTCGTGAACAAACGTTATTCATTTAGCTGCCTCTCAAACTCTACAAAAATCTCACAAATAGATTGAAGTGAATTGGATTCTCAACAGTCGATTTTTTGGGCACCAAAACTTAAAGAAGGTATAGACCCAGTGTGTGTATATCTATATCAACTTAATGCAAGTGTATCACCCTGTTTCATATAATATAGTAATATAGACTACTTCATTTGTTTGCATTGTTTCCCACAAAACAGTTATAATTATATCGGAGGGAAGCAACCCTTTTATCGTGCAATTGAATGTTGTTTGCTTTATATTTTTTCCTTTTTTTTTACAAGAAAATGATGCATTTATTGAGGTTTGTGGTACTGATCTAGCCACTGAGTACTACGTCTGAAATAGCTTAGAATCCCTCTCCGGCAATGTAGATAACCGGGATCCGAGTAGGCCCTGGACCTTTGCCTTCATGTGCTGTAACCCTGGACCCTCTCTTCAAAAATGTCTACTTTCGCCCTTGAAACAGCATAAGTTAATATAAACCGACAGCCTGTAGAAACATGTAATGCTTATATATAATTTAAAGTCACTTATAGAATAGTTAGCTGCGTGTATACGAAAAGATAACAATCATCGATAATTCAACACCATGCAGGTTAACTCCTTAGAACAACTTACCTAAATCCGTTCATATATTTATAATCACAATATATTGGAAACTTTAGTATCCACAAGAACAACAGCTGTTGTGATATGCAGTATATGTAAATACAATACTGTCAATCCAAATTACAACAAAAACCAGACACGTTTTTGTAACAGTAGGATACACATTAGTCAGTAGAAGAAGTTTGTTCATTTCTTGTACTGGAATGTAAATGACTTACAGCGCCATTTATAAGACATGCAAATTTATTTTATTTTAAGAATTTATCCTATTTTCTGCGGATTTATCTTTGGCTTAAATCTGTTTCAGTACGTGTTTATATACGGAAAACTGTTATATAGGCAATAACCAATCATCGAACGCTATCCCTTTATCATCTGTGAATTTAAGAAACGAACTCAATACTTCGATAAAACGTCATATTGGACGCGCGGTCCAATGTATATCAATGTAGGACTGTAATTCGCCGAAGGACCTGCTTAGAGTGCGATAACTGAAGCCAAAGATGCCATCGGGAATGACTTTGGCTTTTCATATTAGTCAAGTAGGAATGTTATTGTTAACGTTAACCTAAGAAGAGAATTGAGTAGAAGCCTGAAACTCGTGTTTGCTGTATGTTTGCACCAACAAGATTTTTGTATTACTATACGATTTGACATTGATAGTCAGTCCATTTGATTAAAACAGTCGCCGTCTTGTCGCCATGGCTTACATATGGACCGCTTGTTCATGGAACTTGTTCAGGAACTATTTTGAACGTACGGGACTATGCTATATGATGCCATTCAGCTGTATATCATTGCAGCTACTAACACATTTTATTTTTCTTAGATCAAAAAATTGTTCCAGTTTATGTCGACATATATACATTTATCATTGTACACTACCTTAAGCAACTGTTTGTTTCGTAACTGTGGCTTAAAATGGAGCTCGGCCTCGTGACTTCCCAGTTAGATTACTCGGCACACAGAGTAAGTCATTGGTCAATGAAGTAGACATTTACACCGTTCACTCTCTTGCGCTCCTGGCGTTAAGGCCTTTTAAGTATATGCTGGGTAGTACAACCGATAATTACTTACAAACTTGATAACTACATAGGACCTGTATTATTCAGTATTTGCTTCTTCAAACGCCCATCAATGTCAAGAGGGACAGACCCTTTATTGTTTGATATATCAATTTACCCTTACTCAACCTCAATGTTTTTGGCTAATTCCTTCGTCTTCCCTGTCCCGTCTATCTCAACCCGTAGTGGAAGCTGCCAATTGATCCGCCGCCTTCTCCTACCTCTCAACACATATATCGGTTTTATCTCTGTGTTTTTGTTGGAGTAGCATAAACACAATAATCTAACTCTCACTTTCTTTTCTGACGCTTTAAGTAAAGTTTTATTGGCATTTCTCACCCAAGAAGACACGTGTAAGTTATACCTCCCTTTGCAAACATAAACATTGAAAAACAATTGACGATAGATTATTACCAAAAACTAGGTAGGGTTAATCACGATGGAATTGTTACCAAACGAAAGAAACCATTTTGTGTATATTTAGCCTGACACAGTACTGATAAAAGTGTAACGGAATTCTTCAACATGCAAACAAAACGTCCACATTAACACGAGCATAAGGAACTACCGTAGTTATATTTGAGTTCATTGCATCACTGCCTGTTAAGAAGAAGACAAATATAGGAAGAGTGACTGAAGAAAAATTTTATTTTTTGGAATCACTGTGGTCAGGGCCAAGTGACAAAAATACAGGATGTAATACTGTACAACATCCCCGCACCACACCTTGGATAACGATCCTGGTTAATCGGAAGATTAAGAAAAAACAGACGCAATAATTTAACAACAAATAAATGTTAAATAAAAATGAAATACTGACTTAGATCGTGCTTGCTTTTCAAATAATCTGAGGTATATTTATAGTCAGTATTAATTGAAATGTTAGCATATAGTATTAGAGTTATTTGTAGGACATTATAATGCAGGCGGATACAGTTACAGGGCATACACGGAAGAGCCATGCCTACCTGATCCAATAACAAGGAGAACTTATACAAGAGTGTTTGGGCTTCTCTATAAAACAAAAATATATACAAAACATTCTAAGTTTTTTATATTATGTTTCTCACGTCAGTCAATTTGTTTCAGATCTTTCTGAGCCTTTTGTAGGTCGTATCACAGCATTGCAGATACATGCCATTTCTGCAAGTTTTGTAAACTGACACCGATTCTACTGACGTGCAGGGCCTACTCCCTAAAACTGACACCGACATTAGGTTTAAAATGTTTGATCGCAAGAGTGTATAGTAATTTTTTGACACATATAGTCATTCAAGTTCAACCCACTAAAATACGAATAAATAAAGCCTTTTTTTACATTTCCAAGGAACAGACTAAAATATCCAGGTAAAATTAAGCATATTAACTCAAATACAAACATACTTTATTTAATATATTAAGATACTTTTCAACGTTTTCAACATTATATACAAAAATATATACATGTACAAAACATTCAAAGTTTTTTTATATTATGTTTCTCACGTCGGTCAATTTGTTTCAGATCTTTCTGAGCCTTTTGTAGGTCCCATTACAGCATTGCAGATACATGCGCACCTCTGCCAATTTATTAAGTTTTGTAAACTGACACCCGATTCTACTGACATAACGTGCAGGGCCTATACTTCCTAAAACTGACACCGAAATCAGGTTTAAAATGGCTATAGTAAGGTAGAGGCAACGTGCCTATACGTGGCTTTTATAACAGTATTTGGCTGACATGTTGTTGACAAAATCTCTGTATTTGATGTATTAAAATATAGGGTGAATTTGAACACTGTGCTAACTTTGAACATTTTGCATAGGGTTACCTGTTTATTTGGTTTAGCTTGTGCTTTTGCGGACGAAAATACAGAAATGCCAGTGGTTATGAAAGCCAAGTATAGTCATATTTCATAAGCTTTAGTTTTGTCTTCCATCTGCTGTCATATTCTGTTTTTTGTGAAGTCAAGCCAGTAATGTCAATTAAACACAAACAATGATACCCGTAAAACTCTACATGGTTACCATAGTGGTTTCTGATCATTAAAGTGGATATTAATGTGTTTGCATTACGTATAAATATTATTGGGTAAAACTCCAGCAAAAAGTTTCTCATTGTTTGTTTTATCTTAGTCTAGCTTGCCCAAACGGATGTTGGGGTGACTGAGAAGGCCTGGTGGCCGAGTGGTCTAGATGACCGGCATTTACTGCTGGCGATTCGGTGCCTAACTCTGAGGCTCGTGGGTTCGATTCCCGGACGGGTCTCAACCTGCAAAATTTTCTGAACTAGAATCTGTTCAAACTAAGAAAGTGTT